>OY769903.1:3979583-4221565 GCA_963669185.1 Dyspetes luteomarginatus
TGCTGCTGCTGCTGCTTCGTGTGTTATATCTAGAATACTCTTTGCTGGGGTGGTGGGAAAGAGAGAGAGAGAGAGAGAGAGAAACAAGATGTGGCAGACCCTGGGCAAACTCATCGAGGGCGAATGCGGGGCACAGAGATGAGAGAAAACGAGGAGAGACAGGAAGAACGTGGCGATATATATATATATATATATATATATATATATATATATATATATATATATATATATATGTATATATATGTGTGTGTCTGTATATAAGAGATGAGAAAATAAGGATGAACGGATGGGAGGAGAATACAGAAGAAACGGGCAAAGCGTTGAGAGCTTCGTGGTATACATAAAACTTGTACATAGCTACCTTATATATAGTATATATAGTATATAGTATATATATATATATATATATGTAATCAGTATATAGTATTTCTTTTTCTATATCTCGACCTGAGCAACGAGCACTGAGAATACCCAGCCGGAGAGAGGAAATGGCAGGGAGAGAGAATTTCCCCTCATCCTCCTCCGCCACCTCACCTTTTTCTCCTTCTCTATGGAAGAGGGCGAAGTACCCGAAGAAGGTGACGGGCTTTGAGAAGGAAGCGCACCAAAGGGAGGGAGAAACGAGCGAGAGTGCAAAACGAAGAGACGGAGGAAGCGGACGAGAAATATATATATATATATATATATATATATATATATATATATATATATATATATATACATCTACTACATACAACGGATGGAGAGATGAGATGAGAAGGAAGGTAGAGAGAAGAGCAAAGGATGGAAATTTACAAAGCCGAGATAGAGAGAGAGAGAGAGAGAGAGAGAGAGAGAGAGAGAGAGAGAGAGAGAGAGAGAGAGAGAGAGAGAGAGAGAGAGAGAGAGAGAGAGAGAGAGAGAGAGAGAGAGAGAGAGAGAGAGAGAGAGAGAGAGACGCGGAGGAATGGAAGGGGGCAGGGAAAGAACGAGGAATAAAAAATTGCCAAGAGAATACGACGATAAAGAGAAAAAGAGAGACACATACACAGATACACACACACACGCACATGCATAGAACGGTTCAAGGCACAGAGAGCAGTAAGAGTCTCGATTGGCGCGAGAACGAGAAGAGAACGGAGAGGAAAAGGAGAAGCGAATGAGCGAAGACCGGGACGAGAAGCGAGAAATAAAAATAAAAAGAGTAAGAATGAAGAGAAATAAGAGAATGCTCTACGTATATATATGTAGAAGAGAGAGAGAGAGAGAGAGAGAGAGAGAGAACACTGCGGTAAATTAAAGTAAAGTAAAGTAAACTAAATTCCAAGTAAAGTAAAGTAAAGTAAAGTAAAGTAAAGTAAAGTAAAGTAAAGTAAAGTAAAGTAAAGTAAAGTAAAGTAAAGTAAAGTAAAGTAAAGTAAAGTAAAGTAAAGTAAAGTAAAGTAAAGTAAAGTAAAGTAAAGTAAATTACAAATAAAGTAAAGTACAGTAAATTCCAAGTAAATTACAAATAAAGTAAAGTAAAGTAAATTCCAAGTGAAGTAAAGTAAAGTTAAGTAAAGTAAATTACAAGTAAAGTAAAGTAAAGTTAAGTAAAGTTAAGTAAATTACAAATAAAGTTAAGTAAATTACAAATAAAGTTAAGTAAATTACAAATAAAGTTAAGTTAAGTTAAGTTAAGTTAAGTTAAGTTAAGTACAAGTAAAGTTAAGTAAAGTTAAGTAAAGTTAAGTACAAGTAGAGTAAAAAAAAAGCAGAACTAAAAGAGCTTGGGCATATTTGCCATGCTCTGATGCTTGGTTTGCCACACACAAACAGACCCACACACACACACACACATACACACACCAAGAGAGGGAAATCGACGAGGAAAAAGTATATAGTTCACTAATGCTGCAAGAAGGCTGAAACTCCCCGAGGAGCATTCGCATGTACATAGGAGAAAAAGAGAAGAGAACCGAAATGGGGACAAAGAGAAAATGACAAAGAAACTGGTGAGAAGGGAAGGAGAGAGCGGTGCAAAAGCAGCAGCAGCAGCAGCCAGCCAGCCCATTCGATTGGATTGGAAAGGCGAACTCGGCGGATATCGTGCTATATATGCTAGCTAGTAGTAGAAACCATCAGAGAAGTGAGGAGTTCTCTCTCTCTCTCTCTCTCTCTCTCTCTCTCTCTCTCTCTCTCTCTCTCTCTCGTTCTAACAGAATGTTTTTTCCATACGATATTACACACGCTGATCCTTTTTGGTTCGTTCATCCCTTATCCTCGCACATTTTGCTTACATGCACGATGAAAAAAAAAAAGAAACAGGAAAAAAGTGTGCCAAGACATATGACACGATCAAGAGACGTAAAAATAAAAACCCAAACATAATATATTTAATTAAAATAATAATGTTATCATTCTAATTTTTTTTTATATATTTTATAATTTTTCCTTCTGTCTTTGTCTTTATCAATAAATCCTACTCGCTTTCTTCAATTCCCAAATCGCCCCTGGATCATTTCTACGTCAATTACGACGTTTCCAAGTTACTATATATATATATATATTTAGCTCCGTTTCGCGCGTTTCAAATATGTATACACGTGGGTGAACGGCAAAATGTTATGTTTCTATCTCGCTCCGTTGCTCGGCCATCACAAGATTTTTCCCCTCGCTCGTTCTCGTATGCGCGCTCGTAGCCTTTCTAGGTCGCTCTCGCGATCGCTCTCGTCCTGTCAAGTTCAGGACACTGTGCCTCGCCCGCGCTCCAACTATATACGCCATCACAAACTGATTGTGAGAGATCGTGCCGCTGATATTGCGAGATACTTTACGTAGATTCGCTTATTACAATCCCCCCCCTTTTTTTTTTCTACAACTTTTTTTTTCTTACTTCGTTCTCACCGCACACGCGACGTACGTAAAAGAAAAATGAATTTTTTGTCCTCAAATTCTCAATTTTTTTTTTTTCTTCTCATCATTTCGTGCGAATTCATCAAGAATATTTTCTCTTCAATTACGTTCATTCGTGATAACAAACGAAAAAAGAAACGACGAGGAGAAATGAATAATCAAAAATGCATTAATTAAATTAAAAAAAAAAAAAAAAAAAAAAGCTGACAAGGAAAAACATGAATTATTTTTCATAATATAAATTACGTCTCAATGAAAAACAAGCTTGTGGCAAAATATAGATGAAAAAAAAAGCCAACGAATGTAGTCAGGAAGGCAAGTGAGTTTGCTTATGGCGCTGTAATAAAGAACAACGAGAAGAAACGAGAGATCGAGATGTAAGAAAAAAAAAAAAAAAAAAAAAAAGAATGAAAAACAAGAGAAAAGAGAAGGAGATGAAGAATGTATCTGTTCTCATTGCGAGAGGCGAGAAAACGTGTGTATATATACGACAAAAAAAAGGGAGAGGGAGAGAAAGAGGAGGGAGAAGCCGAGAGAGGCCCACAACAGGGCAAGCGACGCAGCACAGCAAGGCCGACTTGAGTCGCAGGAGAGAAGGAACAGTAAAATTGTGGAGAATGTGTATATTGTACTATATATATATATATATATACACATTTGTATATATAGGAGGTAGAGTAGCAAACGGCACGGTAAGCATCAACATCGCGGGGCATCAGGCTCTCTGGCCTAGATTCAAGCCAGAAGACCTGCTTTCTAGGCAGCATTTCTCTTTATCACCGCGAACGGACCATACACTCTTCATCCTGTGGCGTTCATTTACCCCATATCCTATATATATATATATATATATATATATATATATTTTTTATGGATCTCTGTCATATATCTCACATCATTATGTACTACACATATATATATATATATATATACAGCAGAGAGAGAAAACCATTCGTTTCATCTGGCGCTCACGAGAGAATCGGAGAAAATTTCTTCGAGCGAAAAAAATGCGGAAATCCCTGGCTAGATTAAAAAAAAAAAAAAAAAAAAAAAAAAAAAAAAAAAAAAAAAAAAGTAGTTTTATGATGAATTTTCTTGCGATTTGCCCGAAAATTTTCGTGCTCGATATTATTAATGCACACACATTTTCACCGTTAAACTTTCCATTAGCTTTCAAACTACGTCTCTCTCTCTCTCTCTCTCTCGCTGTGTGTGTGTGTGTGTGTGCGCGCGCGCGCGAGTCTGTGCGTGCGCGCGCGCGTGTGTGTGTGTGTGAAAGCTCGCTCGCTCGCGCGCGCTCTCTCGCGGCACTCACAGGGGCCTTGTTAAACTCGTTCTCTCCGGTTCCGCTTTAACGGTACTGTAACTCCCTCGGCTTCGAGAGTTACTATATAGCTACGCATATATATGTATATATATATGTATATATATATATATATATATATATGTATATGCATATTTATACATGGTACACTAGCCCACCGATGAATAATTACACGGGGACCACGGAATTCCCTAAGCAGCCCTGCACTATTTTTTTTTTCATTTTTTCCATACTTTTTTTCGTTCTTGATTCTACTATTGCAGTGCTGCATATATATATATATATATATATATATATATATATATATGTGCGACTCTTTTCTCCTTTCTCTGGCGAGTTCCGGTACGCCATGACACTTTCCCATCAATGACCTTTACCGCGAGAGTTATTCAAATGTGCAAGTGCATCCATTCGATCGCGGTAATCCTGTTTATCATTATTATTATTATTATTATTATTATTTGAGGGATGGTCCGATAATTCTCTCGTACCTCGGCAATGAACTGGGCCAGTAAGAAACCGGAAATGAGATACTCTCTTTAGAATTTCTCGATCGTCGATTGCAAGTCACGCAAACAGTCACGAAAGATTCACAATTATCACGAGAAGGAAGCTCGTGCACGTGCGATTTTGCGGCACGCAAGACAAGATAATTGCATGACATTTACCGAGTAAATTTTTTTCATTAAACAAACAAAGGAAAAAATAAAAAATTACAAATCTGATTATTAATATTTTTATTCCGCATTTCGTACGTTGTAAAATTGTAAATGTTGAATTAAATTATCATCGTGATTAATTAATTATCGAAATTTAATTATATATACATATATATATATATATATATATATATATATATATATATATGTATGTATGTATAAAAATACGAATCATCTAAATTGTATCATTTTCCGAACAATTTTTATTTTATTCGCAATTTTTTGGCATAAGAATTACCAGAATTCTTGAAAATCGTGACTATTCGGGCTTGTGTATGTATATATATATGTATAAAATGTATATAAAAGTTTTGTCGCGCGGCCATGGACCTCATCGAGAAGGCGGTCGCGGCGTGTGGCTCATTCACTATTAAGTATTGGATGAAATCATGCACGTGACCTACCGTAATTCTCGCGTTGCGTCTCACTCGTTTGTATACATTAGCGCGACGTTTAAATATAATATAGACTCCCGAGCGTGTGTGTGTGTGTGTGTCTGGTTTGTCTCTTCGTGTTAGTAAATTTCAAACGCGACGCGGGAAGCGTGAGTCCCCCCGCCCCTCCCACCCACACACACACACCCCTGACCCCGTTTTCCGATCGCTCGACTATCCAAAAATGTGTAACTCTCGTAAATAATTCATCGTGAACGAGCGAGCATCTCATTTCTCAAGAAAAACACGAAAAAAAAAAATAGAAAAAAAAAAATAACAATCGATAATCGAGGAGTTTGTTCTCTTTTTTCGCAATTTTCTCTTTTATAACGAGCTCGATCAAATGTTTCGTAACTTGTGAAAAAAAAAAAAAAAATGATTTACGCATTATTATTATTATTGATAATCGTGGCAAAATAAAAAAACAATAAACAAATCACAATCACTCGGGGAATTGTGACGCACGCATTTCTCAACGAAACCTAAACAAGACCAGCACGTTGGCTGTCAAACTCGATTCGGCTGCCTTGACGTGAAATCATGCGGAGAGCCACACGTTTTGCATTCTTGTGAAATACAACGCGGAAATGTGCGGGAGAAAAAAAAACGGAAATGAGTGGATTTTTTTGTTTTCTTCTTCATAATGATAAATACTTCGAAACGTTTTTTTTTTATTTTTTTATTTTTTTAATAAAGCAAAAATTTCTCCTACCTTACCATGACCTGACCCACAAATGACTTGATATTTTGGATTCCAGGACGCCGCGTTGACGTCCTTCCTTTGTGTATCGTCTCCACCACGTCGTACTCTCTGAACGAACAAATTGTCACGTTTTTTTGTTTCGTTCCTCTGATGTTTCTTGTCCTTTTATTGTTTTTATTCTCTCGCGGTTTCTACGTCGCACATGAGCAATTTCACCTCCGAGACGCTCCGTACACGTTGAAATTCGCGAGACAACTAAACCCCCCCGCGTACGCACGATTCCCTATATACGTTATATATATATATATATATATACACATGTATGTCGTATTTTCTACCACGGCACAAATATATACATGTATATCTATATATTTATGATATACACCATGAGATTGTCGCGCGAGGCCTCGCGTTTGCCGACTCCCAAAAAGGGTAAACGATTTACCGACCTTTCGAAATTGTTTTTTCGCGCGCTCCAACACACTGTCCCGATTTTCATACGTGAGACCGTAAAATCATTCGTCGAATATATCTATTATCGACTGTCACTCGTCGTTTTAACGCGCAGAATGTCGCAAAAAAAAATGAAGTCTGGCGTCTTGTTGTCTTTATGTTATATTCTATATATATATATTTTTTTATGTTGTTTTTTTTTTTTTTTTTTCGTATTTTGACACAACGAGAAGAGAGAGACAGCAGGGCACGCGTGAGAGGGGCTCAAAACCCCGTGATGGCGGCTAAAACAGAGAGAGAGCCTACTCTACTACGCTGTGTGTCTCTATGTGAGAGAGCTTCGAGACTTTGCGGCTCGGGGGCCCCGGTCTCTTGGCGCGCGGCGGCGTTTGGCGTTGCGTGCGTTTCACCGTGTAGCGTTTGCGGACGGTGGCGCAAAGCGATTAAGCGATTTTGTTGTGAACCCCGATTCTTCCTTCGAGCTCTCTCTTCCCGGCTTTCCACTTCTCCCGCGCTCTCCTTTCGCCTCTCCCGCTGGTTGTGCGACGCGGTGAATGACAATACGAACGGAAACTAAATTTCTTACCCCCGCTCTGACGCCATTGTACCGTATAGACGTCTCCATCTCTCGATGAATACTGCGAGGTAACAGAGACGAGGGCAGCACCGAGCGAGTCAGGGCCGTATGGAGAGAAAATTTTATTACGATTGAGAAATAATCATTTTACACGTGAATAGTTTGGCACTTGTGCAAATCATTTGTATTACGAATATTCGCTTCGTAGCTTAAGATTACAGATGTACGTGATAGAATTACTTTTTTTTTTTCCTGTGCAACTTTAATCATCGATGACATACCGGTGAAAAAAAATTACGTACGGGGCCCTCAAACTCGCAGAGCCTGACCTGACTGGCACTTCCTCAGTTTTTCCCCCACCATGACAATCAGAGCTGCGCAATAGCCCATTTTGTCTCTACTGCGCCGCGTCTCCCCACACGAGCGACATGGTTTCCGTTCATCCCGGCGTACACGGCACAGAGCCTCGACGATCGTTAACGCGTAGCATCACGGCCATTGTGTAAAAAGAACCCACGACGCTCGGATAGTGCACGCTGAGGACCGGACCAGCCGGACGCGTAGTTTTTCCTTTAAGAATTTTCCTCTTGTGATATTTAGACTGTGCCAAGGTAGGTGAGTACAAACTAATTATATTTAATGCTATTTTACCTCTAGACCGTGTAGAGTAGAAAAGATGATTTTCTTTTTTCAATTGAGAATAAACGGACGATGGTGTGGCGTGTAGAAGTGGCGATTAAAGTTTTGTGGAAAATCGAGGTCGTGCAAAGCCGTTGCGCCGCGTCCTCTCTCCCCCCCCGTACCCCCCCTCCACACCTCTTTCCTGCGTGTCGCGATTACCAGTTTTTCCCGTAATAGTGAATGTCCATCGAGTTTTATAAGTACGCGATGATTTGTTTTATCCTTTTTTAACCCAAATTCGTGACGCGTGCGACAATTTATCGCGCAAGCATCGCTTTTTTTCCCCCAACTTCCCTCGCGCGCGCCGTGTGAGCTTTTTCAACGAAGTTTTCGCCATTTTGTCTCGACGTGCCCGCAACGTCGGCCATTGTGTACGTGTCCCCCCGGCTTGCGGATAACGTAGTTTTCGGGCCAGATTCGAAATTAAGTAAACTCATTTTCTGCATCGTCGTCACAAGAAGCGTCCTAGCCAGAATTGATTCTTTTTTCTTTTTTTCCCCCCCTCCGACTTACATTATCTCAAATATATCAGGGAATTATAAAAACATTTCACGTTTTTCGTCGAATAAACGAATACACGAGTCGAGTCACAGTCGAATAAACGAATTTTAGTGTAAATAAAAATGCTGACCACCTATTGAACGGTCGAATTTTCATTCCATTTACAAAGCGCTTTCCCCCCCCCCCCCCCCCCCCCCCCCCTTAGTCGACCCTTCCGAGTAAAATATTTCGAGAATGTGACGTCACATTTTTTTCCCACGCTCGATTGAAATTTATTTATTAATCGAGGGGGAATATTTCGTCAATCATTAGCGAGAAGTTAGAGAAATTATTGAGCAGGAAAAATTGTCAAATGATATTTCTGAATATAAGTACGAGCGAGTGGAAAAGTCCACTAATGAACTATGATCGATGCACCTAGGCTGTGATTCAGTCAACTCGTCTCGTTACACGCCCCGGCATTCTTACACGTCACATTCTGCGCAATTGCTGCGTTGATGATAAAAATATTACGATTTGTATGGGAGATTAGATGAAAAAAAGAAACATAAGCAACAGCGAGAATTCTACGAATGATAAATCGTTAAAGCGCATACAGAGTCCTTGTTGCTGCTCGGTGGCATTTTTTTTCTCATGAATTAGTTTTTTTTTTCTCTCGTTTTTGGTCGTTGGTAACTTCCGGGGAGAGAGAGAGAGAGTGAGTGAGAGAGAGATAGATAGAGCGAGAGCAGCAGCCCTGCGCGCTCTCTAACGGCCAGCTTCGGGCGTTGCTCGCTCACGCGCAACGCAACAGCGCGGCATCGCGCCATTGTCGAAGTGGGCAGCGCTCGAGGCGCACACGCCGTGTGGCAACTGCGAGTAGTTTTTACCCCCCTAAATAATACAAGAGACACAGACGCTACTCGCGTAACTTGGCTCCGTAGTTTTCTCTCGTGTGTTTTATCGAGTCTCAACGATCCCTCAACGCTGTGATATTAGCATTCTTCTTTTTGTACTGCACCGTATTGGGTGAGTTTTATTTATTTATTAAACAAATATTTTTTTTCTACATTTTCTCGAGTGCCATTGTAAGAAATTTGCATGCGATATCGATCCGCGAATAAACGAGGACAAATTTTCCTCCGCGTCCACCATTAATCACAATTTCATCTCGCAACATTCCAAATTTTCCTCTGAGTAAAATTGAGAAAGAAAAAAAAAGTGATTATCGACCAATCACAATATTTCCCGGTGAAATTGGACGTTTGAGATTTTCTCACAATATTAGTCCGGACGACCTTTTCATGGGGAAGAAAAATCGATTCACTCCTTTAAATTCTTCAATCGTTTTTTTTTTTTTTTTCTTTCTCTTTTGCTCTCCCTCGTGTGTAAATTAATCGTTGAATTTTCGCCATTTTGTCCGGGTGGGACTCGACAATCCGCCATGTTGAGTGTGCCCCCGATGTCGCGGTTTTCAGTCGTCGCTGTCGAGCGTCGAGAGACAGAAAAGGGGCCGGGGGGGGGGGCGCTCGACGGTTGCATCGCAGGCGCGCGGGGAGGAAAAATGGGCAACGGTCGTGCTTGAGTTTCTCGTCTGCGGCGGGGTGGGGCATCGAGTGCCGAGCGTCGCGATCAAGCCTGATGCCAACGTACAAAAGAGAGTGTCAGGGGCGAAGGGGGGGGGCAGGCAGAGGAGCGAGGAAGAGGGGCCGCGTTCGTGCAGCCGGCTCGGGGGACGAGTTTGAGTTCGTAAGAATAATAATGAAAAAAAAAAAAAAAATTATCTGTCAACATTTTGTTTTTGTTTTATACACATTGCGCCTCTCCCGAGACCACGGAGAAGAGAGAGAGAGAGGGAGAGAAAAACAGCATAGGCCGTTAGCAATCTACGTGACGCAATTCGCTCACAGTGTCGAGATAATAATATAAATAGAATTATGCAATGAGAGTTTGAGCAGGCATCGAACGCGACTCTCTCTTCGTATCTTGCTTATCAGGCGTGGGACGAAAAATTTTCCTCGTCGGTTTTCGTGCCGGCTCGTAAAACGACAACCATATTTCAACCCTTTATCATTTCCCCTCCAACGAGAGTTTTCCAAATTAGAGGTGACGCGCGCGCGCGTGCTTCTCTCTCTCTGCAAACTACCCTTTGATCAATCTTTGCGCGTTTGCGCGTGTGCTTTTAGCTCAATCGATTGCTCGTATTCATAGTCTCTCGTCCCTTTCTAGCGATAACAGAATCACCATAAAACGATCTCGTTTTCTCTCTCTCTATCTCTCTCTCTCTCTCTCTCTGGTGTAAATTTGTAATACGATCGACTTGTCCCTCTATACGGTGTAATATTACAAACGGGTTCTCATGGATAATCGATTTTTTTTAATTCATTTTTTTCTCGTATATTTAGTTTTGATTTTTCTCGTATGCTCGATTAATTCTCATTCGTCTCGTTGCTGACCTGGAAAAATCGGGCCCAGGCAAGTTTCATAGACGCTCCTGGGACTCATCGAGGTCTTGCGCGACGCGCAACCAACTTGCGCAGAAACTTCTTCTCTGTACTTCCTTTTCTCTCTCTCTCTCTCTCTCTTTCATTCACTCACTCTGTCTGGGCCCCCCTCTTGTGGTTTTCTCTCTCGGTAACAGTTTGGTTGGTTTTTCGTTGTGCGCATGCGCGGTACTTGCGCGTCCTCCCGCATCATCCCCACCGTGACGTTGCCATCGTCGCCGCCACCACCACCACCACCACCACCACCACCACCACCACCACCTCCTCCTCCACCACCGCCACCACCACCGCCGTTGTCGCGATGTTACGAGCGAGACGCCTCGCTCGGGTTTTGTACCGTTAGGGACACGCACAAAGGAAAAAGGCCAGACTAGCCCAGACGCGGCTTGCATCATACAGCCATTTTGGAAGCTTCGCCGCATCGTCGAGGCAGCTTTTGCGCGCTCTACAAGTAATAAAATAACTCTGAAACGATCGTGGCTCATTTTTTTTTTCTTCCGAAGTCGTTCACTTCTTTTTTTCTTTCTGTCTCGCGTTTTCGTAAATTATAATACGCGATGTAAATTTTTCGAGGTCAAAGAAAAATTTTGAAGAAAAAACAAACAAATAATAAAAACGTAATCGCGTCCTCTCACGCCTCCATCGTCCAAATGTACAAACTAACGAGACGAAGAAGTAGAAGGAGATAATAGCAGGAATAACGCGCGTGTGTGTGTATGTGCGTGTCTTAAAAATCGTCACTCAACGACAAATTGTTTTTTTTTTGTTTTGTTTACTCTCTTCGTCGATCATCATCGTACTTGGAAACAAAACAGAAACGAGGGAACGATAAAAACATGGAGGACGACCAGCAGTTCTGCCTAAGGTGGAACAATCATCAGAGCACGCTCATCCAAAACTTCGACACACTCCTAGAGAGCGGCACGTTGGTCGACTGCACCCTGGCGGCGGAGGGGAAATACCTAAAGGCCCACAAAGTGGTCCTCTCCGCGTGCAGTCCGTACTTTGAGGTAAGAAAATTTTCTTTCTTTTTAATTTCATCATTACTTTTTTATACATAAGTCATAACAATGTGAGAGAAATCGTCAATTTTCATATTTTTCTCGTTACAATCGTTATTTCATCAATTATATTGCCATATGTAGTTATTGAGAAAAATTGCGCAATCGAGGTGAAAGTTTTTTGTTGTAAAGAAGAGAATCATTTGTCAGTCAAAGTCTCGTCATTCAATAGATGAAAATATATTTTCAATGAATCATTTATGTAATGATGAATCATGGTCGAGCGTGATGAAAAGGTCCAGTTGATCTCTCTCTCTTTCTCTGTCTCATAACTCGCCCTCTCTCCTTGTTGGTACATGTTTTACCTCTTCTAGTCTGGCCAAGAGTTAGATCAATACCAAATACAGAGAGAGAGAGAGAGAGAGAGAGAGAGAACGCCGTTGCTGAAACAAGATGGCGGCTGTCGAGAGAGTTTGTCGGTTGGCCAGAGGACGCGCAGCGGGGCAAACGGCGGGGCAGACGTAAAATCCCCTCCTGGGCTCCCCCTGATCAATACAGGGAAAGCAAGATGGCCGATTTCCAGGGCACTCTCTCGCCCTGGGATTTTCCCCTGTATAGAGACTAGATGGAATGCTCTCGCGGTTCGTGTTACCAGGCGGGGGAAGAGGTCGAGAGGGGGGGAGTGATCTCGTTCCACAACACTCGACCGTGATTCAAAATTAAACAAAAAAATCCTGACAAACTTAAATTTGATTAAACTTTTTTATTTTTTCTTATTTATTCAAATTCAAGCTGTGATCTACTATTAAAATTTAAACTTGAGATGAATTATGAAAATTCAAATCAAAATTTTACTGTCTTAACACATTATGAATGATTTTGGTGAGAAATTTTTTCGCCCGATATTCACGATCACGAGCGTCAATTCACTCGCGAAACTTTCGTGAATGCTTCTTGAATAATTGAAAATTCGCGGTAGGAATATTCAAGTTGATTTGTGGACGGGGGGGGGGCGATGGAGATTTGAATAATTCATGCAAGAATCTCGAATAAATTTGACGATTTTCTCTCACTCTTTTATTCTCGTATGTGGCGAATTTTGTTGATGAAATGAGAAGGAGAAGAAGAAGAAGAAGAAGAAAAAAAATCACAATTTTTCTAATCTTTGGTATGTTTTTTGTTTGTTTTTGTTTCATTGATCCTGCAGGGCCTCCTCAGCGAACACTATGACAAGCATCCTGTCTTTATATTAAAGGACGTTAAGTTTAAAGAACTGAAAGCCATGATGGACTACATGTACAGGGGAGAAGTAAATATCTCCCAAGACCAATTGGCAGCACTCCTAAAAGCCGCCGAGTCATTGCAAATCAAAGGTCTATCAGAGAGTAAAACTGGCGGCGGTAACACAGGCGGCAGTAACAAAACAGAATCCTCGTCATCATCATCATCGAGGCAACAACAAAAAGTCGTGACACAGCCTACGGCACCCTCGTTGGACATTCCACACGCGTCTTCCGGTCTCACAATAGAAAAGAACAATAAAGTTCCTAGGCAGAGTATGGCACAGAGTTCCGTTGGTGATTTGCCCGAAGACTCTGCAAGTCCTCAGCTACCTAAGGGGCTCTCCTCCAGGTAATTAAAAAAAAAAAAAATCATCTCCCTCTTATTTTATTTCTATGCGAAAAGAAAAAATTCTTAAAAATTTGTTGTTGTTTTTTTTTTTTCTCAAACAGGGAAGGCTCACAAAGTCCAACGACAAGAAAAAGAAAGAGATTCAGAAGAAGAAGCGTCGGCGATGATAATTCCATTGAAAATCACGATGCGTCCAACTCGAGTGATATGCCACAGCAAATGAGCGTCTCATCACTCGGTCTTGCTCCTGTTGGTGATGAAAAGTCTCACGGTGAACCAATCGATCCTCTCGGCAGGTCGGCACTAATGCAACAGCTGACCAAACCCGCCGACGAGATGTTACAGGTGAGTTTATCAAGGAAATTGTCACTTTTTATCTTTTCTTCTCCCTAATTTGTTATTTTTTTTTCTCACTGGTTCGATCTATCGTGAAAAAAAATCGTTTCCAACGTTTAATTAGAAGTTTGCTCTCTCTCTTGCTCGACTTCTTTCGCTCGTTGGTAGAAAAAAAAATCGTTCGCTTATCCTACTGTTTGGTCCATTATAATTTACTGACTCTTCAGTGCGGAAACGGTTCGAGACAAAAATTAATTTTCTTCCTTTTTTCGTGACATTGAAAAAAATTAAAAAGAAAAAAACAAATCTAATCTCGCTTTTTTTTTTTTTGCATTAAAAATAATTTCAGTTGCCACTCGAAAAACCTGAGCCCACCGAAAGCTTGATCGAGCCAAAGTCCGAGTACCTGGAGGATAACGAGGAGAGTGTCGAAGATCTTACCCTCGACGATGACATGAATGACCTCAATGAAATGGAACAAGACAACAACAGAGCCGGCCCATCTCACGACCCCTCCCAACACCCTGGTAAGTCGAAATTTTATTTCATCAATTTAAAAAAATAAAGAAAAAAAAAATCCGTTTCATTTCCCTTTTTTGGATAATTTGGGATCGTCGACGGCAAAAAAATTGAAGATAAAATTTTGTAAAAAATCTCAAGATGAAATACGATAAAAATACAAACACACACGCAATTTTCAGCTCAATGTAGAATAGGATAAGAAATTATATTAAAAAAAAAAAAAAAATTATGCAAAATGTGGCCATTTTGTATTTTTTTTTTGTTTCCAAATGTTTAGTTTGATTTCCCTCCCCTTAAGTCGTTTTTAAGAAAACGGGTCGTGCACTAATTTTGGCCGCAACTAGAGCTTGGGTTTCCTCGTTGCAGGTGGGGGGGCGGGACCGCGGTCTCGCGGTACGAGAGACGTTAATGCTATTGCCATTGGCATGGTCGATGATGGTCGCTGGTCATCGCATTTCCTCGATTATCATAAAAAAGGCCAAAACACGAGGCATCCACGTCCGGACGTTGATGTAGGCGCGTTGCTCAAATCGCTTGCCAACAAGCAGGGACGTAAATATAGTTTAGACTCTGTTAGATTGTCACTCGAGGCAATTTTACAACAGGGCGTTAGCACTACACACGCGTCCGAGATGTACGGAATAAATCGTTCGACCTTACAATTTTATTTGAAAAAATTAAATGTCGTGCGACGACGTTGGAGACAGCCGGCAACTCTTGTGCCTCACAGACAATCTTGAATTCTCTCACAAATATCGAGGGATCAATTTTGCGAAATGTTTGCTGGGAAAAAAAAAAAATAGAGAGAAAATCCCAATTAATTTTTAGCATTTTATTGGCAAAATTAAATTTTTTCACTTGAAAATTCTCAAACTTTCTCTCCATTTAGCATCCAAAATATGTTGAACTTTTTTTTTTCTTTTCTTTTTTCTCGATCGTGATGGCCTGAAAATTTCACCAATCAGTATTTGTCCATTTGCTTTTCATCCTAGCTAAATTAGACGCTGTTAGAAAATCTAAGTTAGGTTAAAAAAAAAAAAAAACGCATATTGGAAGAAAAAAATATGTTGGAGATATTTGTGTGTGTGTGCGTGTGTTTGTAGATATCTCGTGTTATCTGCACGAGTTATGTAACCTGTGAAATAAAATGCTGTCACTCTTGGACTCTCCGTTAACGTAATAAATGGAATGTCGTTTTTTTTTTAAATTGGATATTTTTATTCTTTCGCTCCAGCGAATGAATAATCTGTTCCATCGAAATGAAGAAAAATGAAACAGAGCTGCTTATCAGTCGTGATAAATCGATTAACGACGAACGTAATCCCAAATTATCTCAAAATCCAAACTTTCACATTTCTCTTCTTTTTTTTTTGTTTTTTTCAATTAATTTTTATCTCTTCTTACTTTTTTATATTTTATTTTGCCAACGTCTAATAGAAGTTGGCTCTCTCTTGCTCGTCTTCTTTCGCTCGTTGGTAGATGAAAATTCGGGCACTTATCCTACTGTCTAGTCGACAAATTTTTCGTGACTTTGCAGTGCGGAAACGGCTCGAGACATAAAAAATAATTCAATTTTTTTTTATTTTTATTCTTCTTTTATTCCTTAGCTATAAATTTTTAACGAGTTTGATAATTTTCACGTAAACTTATTCGACGTTCGGTCGTTTTTTTCTCTTGTCTGTTTCTTTTCGGGGGATAAACAAATACAAAAAACAAACGAAAAACAACGACGAGCAGGTCTTGCAGCGTGGCACGTAACCGGAGACCGAAGTAACGCGGGAGGTGTCGTTGGGTCGGTTGCAGGAGCCACAGGAGCTACGGACGAAGTATTTCTAGCTGCCCAGGAGGCCGCCCAGGCCCATCGCGACTCTCAAGGTAGGCTCATCCTCGTCATTTGTCAATCGCCCATGGCCCCCGTAACAATAGGCACTCGTGAAAATTATTCGACGAAATTAACAAACAAAAAAAAAATAATAAAACTTTCTCGCATTTTATCAAAATTCATTAAATTCGATTTTTTTTCTCGAAAAGAAACGAAAAAAAAAAAAAAAATTAGTTCGCGTCAAAAAAAACATTTTATCGCGCTCATTCGCGCTCGAGTCAAATGAGTCGCTCAAAAAAATACGCTGAAAAAAAATAAAAATTGTGCAATGAACAAAATTTGAATAAAAATAATTAAAAAAAAAAAAAAAATGGGCTCATTTGACGCAAAGCACAATGTCACGATTAAAATGTCCAAATTTTATGTCTGGGGCGTATCGATGTTTTACGAAAAATTAAAACAATTTTGTCCCCGGATTTTTAAGTGCCAATTGCGCAGGTGGGTTTGGGCTCTTATAAATTATAAATAAATGATATTTTAATGTTGACAAACAACGTGGCACAATCGAATGAAAAGAGAGAAAGAAAATAAATCTCTCGGTAAATTCAAGAGTAGCACGGGTCTCTGAAACAAGTAAAAAAACAAAAAAATATTATATATATATACATATATGTATGTATATATATATATATATATATATAAAAAAAGAAATGCACAAAGCTTTTCTTATTCCCGTAGAAATATTTTCCCTGCTCTCTCTATACAGCCCCATTTTTTTTTATTTTTTTTTTTATGTTCTTGAATATCTTTATTTTATTTTCTTCATGGAGATTACGTGACGCGAGGACCGACAGAGAATCTTTCAATATTCAAAATTTCCTCCATATAATTAATCGCCGCAATTTTTTTTTTCCCCCCTTCAATATCCTCCATTTTGCTTTTATCCACGCATTTTATTTATTTTTTTCGCTTCTCTGCCGACCTCGCAGCGCGTAATCTCGCCTCTCTCTCCTACGAGGATAATTTCACGTGTCGAGATTCGACGCCAACACACGACGAGAAATCATCGAAGAACCTGCGAGCGAAAAAAAAAAAAAAAAAAAAACATTCAACAGCGAAACTTTGCGACCTTTTAGCTCAGGCGTATTTCATAATGGATAAAATCTCGCGAATAATATGCGAATCGATGGAAAAAAGAAAGGGAAAAAAAAAAAATTATACAGCGATTTTATAATATTTTATAACAGCGTCATTTGGCCTTCGTGGGGCTAACCAATCACACGGACGTTTAAGGTCGCGGAAGACAGGCTTTTCGTATTAATCGAAAATATCAAAGCGAGTTTTGAATTATACGCGGAGTTTGTCCCGTTTTTTGTTTTTTTTTTCTTCTTTGTACAGACGAGTCGAAATGACTCATAAAACCAGGGACATTTTTCAATTTATCATTTACAAAACATCATCAACGATATCAAAGTCCTCAGCAATGTGCGAATCCGAGGGAAAAAAAAAACTTGATTAAATTCACGTCGTTTTTTTTTTTTTTAATAATTATTTTACAAATACAAAGTGCGCGCGGGTTAAGCCCGAAAATGAGATAAATCGCGTTGAGCAAAAATTTCATCGTGCTAGAATTTAGTCGAGAGCGTTCCCACGAAAACTCGTTGGCCTTGAGCTCCATAAAAGAAATATCCGAGGAGAAGCTTAACGCTTAGATAGAGAGTTCGCAAACTCGGCCAAAGAGAGAGAGAGAGAGAGAGTTGAATTCTCACTTCTGGCAGCGAACGCGCTCGCCCATGATCGATTCTTAGCCTGGAAAGATTTATAAAGAAGAGACCAGCGTGAGGGATGGGGGGGGGGGGGATAAGACTCGTCGCTTCAACACACACGAGATATTTTATGCGCGTGAGAGAAGAAATAATAGAGAGAAATCCTTCCCGTTTGCTATACTCGACGTATAGCAGCGTGAGAAATTGGAATTTTCGAGAATTAACTCCTTAGGCATGTTTCTGCGATGTATCAGAACGAAGGATAACGCGTTATTAGCTTTAGAGGCTGGAAAAAAAATATATATATATATATATATATTATATATATATAGGGAGAGAGAGAATGGAAAAAAAAGATACAAAGGCAAACGGAGCTCACTCGTTCGATAAGCTCGAGAAAATCTACCGCGTCGGTGTGACCCAGATATGGAGGAACTCGCGTTGAATAAACGACGTGGCAAACGAACTCGAGAGGCCGATGAACCTTTCGCAGCCATTTTATTTATGAAAATTGCGCAATCGTTATCGCACTGAGATAATAATTTTTAAAAATTGAAAAAGAAGAGGAAAAACTTTAATGGAGCGTTAAATTTTCGACTCAACTTTGGCGAAAAAAAAATGAGTTTGGAATTTTTATTCATTTTTCACCAGTGCAGACTTTAACAGCTGGCTGCGCTTCCCATCTGCTGTCCCCTTTCGGCCGGTTTTCGCAGCAGCTGTCGCGCGATTCGGCAGATGTTTTTTCGACAGCGAAAAATACCTTCGGGACTCTCTCTCTCTCTCTTTCTTTTTCTTTCTGTCGGGTAGAGAAGCGAAAAGAATCGCGAAATTTAAATTCTTATGAATTTTATATTTAACGATAAATCAAATTTTAGGAGAGAGAAATTAATTAGCTTTAGATGATCGCCGTTAGAGGTTGATCCAACGTGGGAATAATCAAGGTAATTACGGAGAGAGAGGAGGCGACCTCTCTGTCAATGCTAGCGTGAAATGCGAACGATTAATTCAAAACAAAAATATATACACACACACACCCACACCAACGCGTATACAAAAAATTTATGTATATTTTACAGAAATTGTCACAATTTGCATTGAAAAAAAGAAAGAAAAAAAAAAAAATCATTTGAATTAACAATGAATGATTGCAAATTATTTGAAGAAAATTTTTTTTTTTTACAATTTGCAATAATTTTGTTTAATTTTTGTATGTTTTTTTTTTTAAATTTCAATTGTGCCAATCTCTGTTTTAATTTTCGTAGTTGGCGACAATCAGCTAATGGTTTTTTTTTTATCCGACACAACTTCCGGTTTTCTGAAATTCTCGTGGCATTCCAACGCCAATTTTTCTCTCATATCTGCAAATGTGTGTGAGGCTCGAGGATGCGTCTGTGTGTGTCTGTGTGTGGGTGTGAGTACACATTGGAGAGAAATTTCTCTCTTTTTTTTTTCACGTAGGGAAGGCGCTCGATCTCCCACGATTCAATTCGGTTTTTTACTCACCGCGAGAGTTAACGAATGAACGCACTCGTTCATTTTATATTTCACGATAAACGCGAACATTTTTGTTCTTTATTTATTTATTTATTTATTTTCTAACGAAAAATCGAACAATAAATATTTTGAAGAAAAAAATAAAAGACTGTCGTGTGGTCGCTCGCATTGACGGCGATGGTCGCTTCGTTACCACCGTCAGAGACTCGATGTTACCCTTGAATTGAATTTTTTCCAACGGGATTCGAGATAATTTTATAAGATTTTTTTTTATTTCCTTTTACATCGACGAGTGACGATTTAAAATTTTCGCTAAATAATTTATTCTCGTTTTTTTTTTTCTTTTTTTGACATTCGTCATGTCTAATTTTTTTTTCACATTTTCTCTTCACTCAAATTTTGTCATAATTTATTTAACGAGTTCGGGGATCATTTTTTTCAGAGTATCAAATTAATTTACTCGACGATACGAGACTGTTTTTTTTTATTATTATTTTATTTTATTTTTAATCTGAAAAGAAAAAAAGGGAGATGATGAAATCGCGTTATCGTTAGACCGAGTTTTTAGATATTGCATTGAGCCACGTTGTATGCAGCCAGTAGTTTGGAAAAAAACCAACGAATCTCGATTTTACGTGTTCGTTTTTTTTTTTGTTTTTTTTTTTTGTGACAAACGCGCGTCGACGAAAAAGGCGAATTCCAAATCGCCTCGTTCGTCGTACACGCCAAATTCTCCCTCCCCCGAGTTCTCTCCCTCAATGACAAAAGAAAGAAAGAAAAAAAAAAAAAGGAACCATGAAAGAGTAAACCACCACTTTTCCCCTCGTAGTGTCGTGTTCGTGTTTTTTTTCTCTGTTGGTAGTTCATATATATATATAAATATATATTTAAGTAGTAAAAAAAAAAGGAGGATACTCTTTGATAATCGTGACGAGTCACGAGAAATCACACGCCAAGCAATATCTGTTCACACAGCGATTTAGCAAAAAAGTAAAAAAAACAAAAACAAAAAAAAAACGTAATTGTAAATTCATTTGTCAAGGAAAAAAAACGCACGATCAATCATAGCACAAGACGAGCTGCCGGGGCTTTTTTTTTCGAATGTATTTCCCCATCTCTTCCCCCCCCCCCCCCCCCCCCCACCAATGTGGTTTTCAATTCTTTCGCCTCATGCAAAAAAAAATAAAAATGTCCGACCACGCTCGATCTCGATTGATCCTACGTTAATTCCAAATTCTCTCAAGATATCGTCGATTTTTCTTAAACTCGATCGATTGTTTTCTTTTTCTTTTTTTTTTTCCCCTCGCGGCGACGCCGTGGTGGAGTTGGGTCGGGGGGGGGGGGGAGAGGAGGTTCATTAACCCCAATATGTCGTTTGTGTGAACGAGATGTTACAAATATTTATCCATTTTGTGCCATTTAATTTTGATAATATTCTTTTATATATATATAATTTTTTTTTTATTTTACGTAATTCGTCTTGCATGTTACGCTTCCTTCGGTAGTGCAATTACATCTTAACTCACTGAGGCGTGCGCGCGCGCGTCTCGCAAGGGCACGAAAAAAATTATATACATATATATATATATATATATATATATATATATATATATATATATATATATATATATATATGTGCCAAAAAAAAAGAAAAAAAAACAAATGGGTCTTTTTTGAAGTATGTTGAATTTGGTGGCGGGTGAGCTAATTTATACGAAGTACGTGAAAAAAAAAGGGATGGGAGGAAATATCCATCAGATTTTCCATGATGAAAAAAAAAACCGTCATGCCTGGTACGCGCGCGTGCCCTTAAACTATATGTATATATATCTATATATATATATATATACATATATACGTATATATATTTTTTGGTCATTTTTTTTTTTTTTTTTGCTAACCCACGTGTACATAACTCGCTTCTTTGTTCGTAACGCATATACATCAAAATGTTTGATTAACCCAATCACATTATAATACATATATTTATATAATATATAATTAAATTACTCCGTACATGAATATGTATACATATCTCTAAATATGTATATGTATATATTAGTCGAGAAAAAGGACAGAAAAAAAAAAGAAAAAAGAAAAAAAATATTCCATATATATATATATATATATATATATATTTACACCTCAGTATATGAACATCGTATATATCTATACATATGCTTAACATTATGAAATGTTTTTTTTGTTTTTTTTTTTTTTCATCAAATTGGATACATTTCGTTTTAATGTTATATAATTCTACGTATGTTTTTGATTTTTTTTAATTATTTTTTTTTTAATTTTATAATCCATGGTATTGTAAAAATCAATGATTATTGACGTTCCGTCGGATTGTTTATCGTTTTTTTTTTGTTTTTTTATTTTTTTTTTACAACCATGCCATGTCATTATGAAATTTGTCTGTCATTCTTGTCAATATTTCACGAATGTTTTTTACCTGTGTGCAACATCACCTATTTTTTTTCCACTCCAAAAAAAAAAAAAAAAAAAAAAAAAAGTGTTTAGCGAAAGAAAAAGAAGATAAGAAGACATGCAGAATTCACGGAGGGTTGTCGCGAGATTTTTTTGTCCCGACACGGACGAGCGATTTCTCGTTCGGGTCGAGGATTTCTCGCGATAATTCCTACCTGAGAAAAAATGCCAAGAGAGAAGAAAAGAAGAAAAGAAGAGAGAAGAGATCGTACAGCTTGCGCTTTTTTGCAAGTTGGACGATTACGACAGTGTGCAAAACAATTTTTTTGTTGTTTTGCTCGACAAGCGCACGAGCTTTTTTGTAATTTGTTATTTGCAAATTACTTGCTCGAGCTGCTGATTTTGTTTTTTTCTTTTTTTTTTCCCCACGAAGAATGAAGACTGAAGAAAAAAGTTTTTGGTATGGTAAACGCGAGAGGTAAATCGTCGCAAGACTGTTGGTAAGAGGTAAAAAAAAAAGGTAATCAGGTAAAATGGTAACACAATTATTTTTTTTTATTCGTTTTATTATCGCAATTTTTTTGTCTCATGTTTATTCGTTGCGTTTAGAGTTATTCCCAGCTCTGATGCTCGCATACAAAATTTCGTAATATATTAACCCTTGTCTTGTTTTCTTGTATTCAATTTTCTCCTTGATAATATTTTATCAGAGATAATAATTGATTGTTCGAACGATTTGCAAATGTTTAATTCGACAGGATTCTGTAAGATTGTCTCAAATTTCTCGCACTTTTGGTAAGAAAGATGGCAGAATTTTTGACTCGCTGATTTGAAAAATTCTTCATTTGCAAATTGTAACCTGCGTTGAACCTGCAAACTCTATTTTTTCGTAATATTTATAATAATTTTATACTCATCGTCCATTTTTATTTGTTTTTTTACGTCAGCGCATTTTTTCGCTTCACGAATTTCGCTGATCTTTTTTTTCGGCTCTCCCAAACGTGCTCAAGAAAATGATTATTGTTGCGGATTTTGCGTTTCATCGCAACTATATTCATTCTCGGAGCGCAGCAGCAGACTTGAAAGTTTCAGCGAGTCGTGCTTGCCGAAGCGCTTTTTCTCATTGTTATTTATTTTATTCACAGCTTTTGTTTCTCGACTTTGTCCTAGACATTTACGAAGAAAAGAAATGAAAAGAAGAAAAAAAAAAATTATCGACACTGACGCGTCTCGTTGCTGAATCTTGGAAAAACAAAATCACAGTATCAGCGATTTCTGTTATTCGTGATTTTCGTTTCTGATCAGTAAAGATTTGCGAGTGATGAAAATTTTTTTATCATGATTTTTTTTCCCTTCGAGCCTGAGCAGGAAAGAAGATGAACGAGTCACAAGAAAGAAGAATCATCAATAACACCGAGAAAATCTTCAATTTCGAAAAAAAAAAAAATTGTCAATAATTAATTGATCGATTCTTTTTTTTTATCGATTAATTAATTTTTGATTGATTTTTGTTTTGTCAAGGTTTTCTTGAAAAGCCTTTTTTGCTTTTTTAAAAAGCCAATTGACAAATGTAGCGTCAGTGTTTTTCACCCCACATCCGGTTTTTCCCGTCGTTTTTGGTCAAGTAGCGATTTTTTGAGCACTTGGCCAAGCGTCGCGATTAACTGAAGAAAGAAGAACGAAGAAAATTTTTGCACAACAGAGAATTTTAAAGCTCAGACTATTTTCTGGCTTTTGAATTCAATGTCGCAATATCAGAAGATTCTCCTGAGATCAACGAGCAGAAAAAAAACGAATTTGGTAACGTATTGGTAAACTTGAATGGTAAAAAAATTTTTTTTTATAATTTATTTCTCTACTCTGATGATGACGTCGATGACATTTTCAATGCTTAGATTTAAATTGATTTATGCTTCTCCTCGTTGAATATTTCATATCGACCTCTCCTGGCTTGGCCTTGTATGACCAATATTGGAAATTTCCAATCAAACTTTTATACGCAAAATATTTATCTCCACAGGCGATCATCAACCTTGAATAAATTTTCTGCCAATTGAGAATTTTGCGATTTCTCTCGTTAATGATCAATTTTTCACAGTTCTGTTGGATACTTTTTTTTTTATCCGAGGATCTTTGAAATTTTGCGAAACATGAAAAATCGAATATTTGATTTCTAAATTATTAAATTATTTATTTTTTCAATTTTCAGATAATTCTTTTAATTTTTCAAAGTTTTTTTTTTTTTTCATCAATCGATACTCGTAAAATTTCTTGTATAATCAATTTTTATCCTCAGAGAACGAGAAAAGTGAATAGTGCTCGCGAATTAGTCAACTCCTTCCGCATGAATTCCTCAGTGAATTTACGGTTGGATGAGATGATCCTCTCGCTCAAGAACGAAGAATATGGTGTTGAAAAACAAGAAAAGAATGGTAATGGTAAAAAAAAAAGGTGAAAAGGTAAAAAAAAGGTGAAAAGGTAAAAAAAAGGTGAAAAGGTAAAAAAAAAAGGTGAAAAGGTAAAAAAAGGTGAAAAGGTAAAAAAAGGTGAAAAGGTACAAAAAACCGATACAGGTACAAAAAAAACTACGTAAGTATTTAATCTTGCGCGTTGTATCGCCGCGCAGGATGCCCTTTTGATATCTTATATCTAGTACGTAATGGATCGTCGTTGAGAATGGCTGTTTGATATTTTGAAATATTCCGAATCGAGTTGATATATATATATATATATTTTTTTTTCTAATCAGCCATCCTCGACACGATAAATTTGCAATTTTTCCACAATACTATATTATCCACCAATGATAAATATTTTTCGTCAAATTGTTTTTCCCATATTGAATGTTCTCCCTAAAACATCGTTGATCTTCGATTTAGAGGAAAAAATCAAAATCTACGCACCTCGATCCTCTTCTCGTCCTTAATTATTATTTTGTGCCTTTCCATGTTCACTTGATTATTTACAGCTCTTGTCGTTGTCACTTGGTCGATTTTCCTCGTGTGAAATTGATAGCTCGAATGTGCTGCTCACGAAATAAAAATAATTAAAATGTTTATTGTTATAATTAAATTGAAATGAAAAGAAGAATATTGTCGAATTTTGGTGTGATCTCTCTTCGAGACTCGAGCGTAGGATTCTCAAGGCGCCAGAGATTTCCAACGTTTTATCGAGTTCGATACGAAATCATCCAAGATTCACAATTTTTCTTTCAATCAAAAGAAGAAAAACAGTTCAATTGATCAGGAAAATTGAAAATATTTCGAAAAAAGTTGCTCAATTTCTCGATCTTTTCGTAGGACTTCCGGTTGCGGGTCTCGCACGGATTTTTTTTTTTTTTTTTCTTCTAGAAATGATCGATGCAGAAAAAAACTATTTTCGAATTATTGGAAAATTTGAAAAAAAAAAGCTTTCGTGAATAAAAATGGCGTATGAGTGTGAAATCTGCGCGAATGTGTTGAAAAAAAAAAAAATCCACCTCGTTCGAAAGTTTCTCTTGGTCGTCAAACTCTCTAGATGGTCCAATTCACACGTATCCAAGCAATTGAGGACGTCGATGCTGAAGAGTTTCATCATCAACTTCGCACGGAATTCATCGAGGAAACAAAAAATAAAAAAATCGAGGGAAAAACGCAAACTTGCCACGCTCTCGTCGTCGTCATTTCAAGTCGTTCACTTCTCGCACGATGTTGTCACGATGAGTGAATCCTCCACGTGTCACGCTTACAAGTATGAATTTTTTTTTTCGTTCATTATTTTTATTTGTTTTTTTTCTCATTAACTTTTCGTTTATTAAAAAACTTTGTGATATTGTACGTGACTTGGAGTAGACTCGTATTGACTGCGTCGTTCGAGATTGTGAAAAAAAACTAATTGCTGCTTCGGAGCTAATAATTTTTTTTAATTAATTTTTTTTATTGAATTATCGCGACGCTTTTGGGTCAATGCTCGTTTTTCGCTCGCACTTTGCGTACACGTATGAGACTTTGCGCAAAGTGTTTGCAATTGTTAACGAGCATCGCTCTCAATATTATATTCGTAAATATTTCTCATTGTCGAGTAAAATTTTTATTCACGAAAAAATAAAACCTTTCGCGAGATAATTATTTTTTTTCAATTTTTTTTCGTCAAACATCGATGTAAGTTGGAAAATCTGGAAAATGTTGAAAAAAAAAAAAGTTTTATATAATTTTCACGAGTCAACGACGAAAAACATGTAGAAAATTGTAAAAAAAAAAAGGAAAAAAATCCGAGATTGTTGTATATCTTTCGCTTGCACAGATAAAATGTTTTTTTTTTTGTGTCCAAATAAACGATTGTCTGTTAAGAAACGAAAACAAAAAAAAATGAATTTAACCCGGCATGTTGTTAGTGTTCTCTTGTACTCTGCTCCTCTTTTATATTTATTATTATTATTTTTTTTTGATGGAATTTAAAAGTATTTCGCGAGCGAGCGACGTTGGAAAAAAAAATTCAGATCATTGAAAACGAACAAAAAAAAAACTATAAATTTGATCGTTCACTCGCAAAATGCACATTAAACAAAAAAAAAAAGCAAATACAAATATGACAAATTCTCAAGCAACTCGTAAAAAAAAAAATTCAAATCGTTTATTCTTTATTTTTTAATTGTACACTTAAAAAAATATATATAAATACATATCAGAAAAAAAAAATTTATTAACAAAAAGAGCGGGAAATTTTCGAGAAAAAGTTGTGAAAAAAAAAATTACAAAGAAAAAAAAAAGGGGGTTCGCGTGAATCACAACGAAGTTGATTTTTCCAGCTTTTACGACTAATGTTTGGCAAATGACAAACTTGGAATGCGAACGATGCGGTCGAGTTTACAAAAGATACAGCTCGTTACGTCGTCATCAGAGGGTCGAATGCGGCAAGGAACCCACAATCAAGTGTGCTATCTGCCCATACAAGGTCTATTACTCCTCCACCCTGACGTTGCACATGATTAACGTCCACGGATTTAAGGTCGTCGCTCGCGTGCAGCCTCGAGCAAATTCTTAATCAAACATGACCAAATTAATTTATAATTAAACGACAATTTTTCATGCTCTAAATGAGAAGGAAAAAAAAATATTTTCTCGATGCTGCTCGCGACGATATTACAAATTTGATCATCGCTTCGAGAGACTCGTGGGAAAAAAACTGAATCGCAAAATTTCCCATCGAATTATCGCTTCAAAAGACCAAACATCGTCCCCCTCCAACCCTCATTACTCGCATGTGCGAGAACTCATATTGAGGATTAAAAAAAAAAAACGAAAAAAAAATTATTGAATAAAGAGAAAAAAAAGGAAACAAAAAAAATTACGAGTGTACTTGATTTAATGCTCCAAAAATCCTCTCCCGCTTTCAGGAGGCAGCTTTTTAGCACGGGCGCAGAGTTGATTCGACAATTGAATCGGAGAGAATTGACTATTATTTTAATATAATAAAATTGCAATTCAATTGAAAAAAATAAAAATAAAAAAAAATTTAATTATTACAATTTAAATTTCTCTCTTCAATTCTCGAATTTCTCGATTCTCGTTATTACTAACTCCGAATTGAGGGCTTCTCGGGACGTTTAACATTGGCCGGGATCGAGAGATCGCGAGCTAATTAAAATTAAAAAGAAAAAATAATAAAATTCATTAGTAAAATTCGATTAAATTGTTTTATGGGGTTTATGCAATCGTCGATCTCTGCCGATGGCAATCGTCGACGGTGCGTCAAGGGTGTCTGTCATGTATTTTGTAATTGCTTTTTTATATATATATATATATATATCGAGGTAGCACGATATCGTTAAAAAAAAAAAAAAAAAATCGAAATTAATCGCCTGATAAGATTTTTTTTTTTATTCGAGGGAGTACTTTCGGGTTTTTCAACTCAATGCCGTTGACGATTCGATCAAAAATTAATAAAAAAACAATTGAAAAAAAAAATCGGTGTAATTAAATTTGCATCGCAGTGAATAAATTTTTTTTATTAATTATGAAAGTACTTCCTGGTTCATCATCGAGAAGACATTAGATAAAGTATACCTCCTTTTGCCTGGTCGAGTAAAGTCACATACACACACACACAAAACACACATTAAAAAATTCTCAGTAATTTAGAAGAAAAAAAATTAAAAAAAAAAAAAAAACAACGATAAAATATTGCTTTAAATTATTGGTATATTTTCGCGTTGGTCGCGGGGGTGATTTTTTGCGCCGTGGATGCTTGCAGCTGGCGATTGGTACGGGACGAGTCATAAGATGATCAACAACAGCGTCACCACGACCGGAAGTACCGGAGCTTTCGATCGTCGTCCGACGCTTCCACCTCCTCATCCAATGGCCGATTATCGGAGACTCTCTTGTCCAAGCTGCGGACGGAGTTACAAATATCGTGGTGGCTTGCTGAGACACATTGCCGAGTGTTTTGCCGACGATGAGGATGTACTTCTCGATGCCGGAGGATCGGCAAATAATACCGATCGAAATAGACCAATCACCGTCAAGGACGTCAGAGTTCTCTACAAATTTTGGCAAAATTAAACTCGAATAAAAGAATTTTCTGCAGTAACACGAAAACAAATATTATCATCGGTGCAATATTTCTCAATTTTTAACTTTGAATCGTTCAAGTCGTTACAACAAATATTTTTTGTTTTTTTTTTTTTTTCAATCCGAAGTTCCACTCGATTGATATTCTCGTTTGTTTATATTAAATTTATAAAGGTAAAAATAATCGAGTCACTAGAATTTTTGGGAACGATGCCTTTTTAAAAATATTCTTTCGATTCGAGTTTCGGGCTTCTCGGGCTTTTTTATATTTGCATGATCTCTTTATTCTTTATATAGAATGAATCCTCGATCGTTTTCTCCTGTCCATCGAACTAATTTGTATATTATCTTGGCTGTATAGATACGCGTACTCAAAATGTCACAAATTAGATGAAATATAACCGAAGAAATTATTAAAATTCAATTATTAACAAAATGTGGAATTTTACTCTCTCTCTCTCACTTTTACTATTTCTCTCTCTCTCTCTCTCTCTACGTTCTTGGTATAATTTAATAATTAATTACGCATATAAGAAGTTTATAACGCTCACTGGGTATTGCGAGTCTTCGCGAGAGACTCCGTTAATGTGTACGCGAGATGCATTTGAATGTTTTTTGTTTTTTTTTTTTTTTGGGTCTGATAATGTACAAGGAGGCATCTTTTATACGTTGGGTTGGGTCTAAATGTCACAGGTGTAAAAATCAAAAGAAAAGAAGATAAGAAGCGCTGAAAAAAAAAACTTGACAAAAAAGCAAACTAATAAAGTTAATTTTTTTTTTTTCTTTTTTTTTTCTTTTTGGGGCAGCATGTAAATAACAGCCTAAAAAGTGAGAGGACTTCGCACTAAAATCGCTCGAGACTAAAACGTTCTTTTTTTCTAAATAAAATTCTATATTAGAAAAAAAAAAATCCTAAAATTATAAAAATCAATTTTTTCCCTTTTCCTTGGCGAGTTTATTTTCGTTGGTTGAAAAGGTCTTGAGATGAAAATTTGTGCGAAGTCGTCGCGATTTTGCAATTCATTGTCACGCTTTCAAGCTCGAGCTTCGCGAAATCAAAATAAAATATAAATAAAAACAAATTAAATTAATAAATAAACAAAAATAGAAGAAAAATGGCTAAAAAATATTCATTTATAAAAAAAAAAAAAACTATTTCGAACGTGGCCAATTGTTTTTTTTTTATCATTTTTTTTCTCGAGCCCCTAATCGAGGACATTGCTTCGGGGTCTGACACCACTCCGAGCCACCCCCCACATGTGTATAAAAAATCTCCTCCCTGTATGTTTGCAGCAAGTCCAGCGATGGATTCGGGCGGTTCACCGGGTGATTTGAGATTTCGTTGTGTCATGTGCGGACGAGGCTACAGATCGAGATCCTCGTTGACTCGTCATTCGAGATATGAATGCGGTGGGCTCGGCTCACGTTACACCTTCACATGCACACTTTGCGGCAAATACTTCTGTCGTCCGGATCATCTCAAGCAACATATATTGAACATACACGGTGCAACTGTCGCCAAATAGCCCAGAAAAAAATCACCAAAATTTCGACCGAAGAAATCCTTTTTCTTCTTTTATTCTCTACAAATTGAGAGGAAAAAAAAAAAAAAAAAACAAATTATACAACGAGAGAGAGAAAGATTGAATGCTTGAGGCAACGCGCAAAAAAATTACTGCCAAAAAAAAAAAATGCATTAACACAAATGCCAAATGACAATTATTCCTATTTTCTAGTGCAATATAAAAGTATATTCCGCGTTATTTTATCTTGTAAAAAAAAAGAAACGCTCTTGTGAGAAGAAACACAAAAAAAAAGGATTAAAAAAAAAACTCGAAACTCGAGTTGTCTACGAGACGTTAAACGTTTTATTTTCGGGGCTATGATGTAATTGTAGATAATTAGAAAAATGTTGATTACTTGTATAGTTTATGTACATTTTATACGACGATCATGCGACAATAAAGCAAAAAAAAAAAAAGATTATACAAATCATTGATACAATCGACTGAATAAATCCTGTTTCATAATTCACTAAATTCATCCTTGATACGTCCTTGTGGAGAATTTTTTCCTTTAACTAAAAATAAGCGACGATACGAGATTAAAAAAAAAAAAAAAAAAAAAAAAAAAACGAAAATCATTTGTCATCCCTCGTTTTGTCGCAATTTCGGTGTTTGGTGATGGTTCTCTTCTTCCATTCTCGTCTCTTTTTTCATCTTTCTCTCAGATTATCCACAATCTCATCATCGTTGGAAAAGAAAAAAAAAAAAGTCAATTTCCGTTCATAATTGCTTGAATAAATTATCAGGGGCTCGGAATATCTCATTGTGGTGAATTTTTTTCACCTTAATCGCGTTTTAATGCCATGATTTTGTTTTTTTTTTTTTTGTTTTTTTTTTTGTATATGTCTCGTGTGTCCTCGCATCGCCGAGACTGACAAAATTTTCTTTTTTTCTTATCTCGTTACAGAAATCGCGTATGAACTTTATCATGCGTCTATCGTTAATGGGACTCGTTGTTGTCCCGAGTGTGGAAAATCGTACAAGAATACATCCTCGTTGAACAGACACATGAGATACGGATGTGGAAAGCTCAAATGCGTCTGTCCGCATTGTGGTAAATTTTATTCACGCACGGATTCTCTCTCCGAGCACGTGGCGAGGAAACACACAAGACTTCTCGATCCATCGTTGATCTGACACGTTGATAAGAAATTTCCGAGGCGTCATCGAGTTATTATTATTTATTTATTTAAAAATTTATTAAATTTATTCATTCTTTTTCTAATATTTAACATCGCACAAAAGATAAATAATTTTTCAATGTTATTTAAATTTAGTGAAAACATTCGTAAAAAATTTTCACGTTTCTTCAATATGAAAATTTTTGCCACATTATTAGTTCAATTATAATTAATTAAATATAAACAGAATGTTGTTATTTTGTATTAAAAATATTTAAAAAATAGTTAATAAAAAAAAAAAGAGGCTCGACGAAGCAATTATTATTATTTTTTTAAATTTCCAAGTAATTTTCAAACTGAAAAAGGAAAATCGTCCAACAAACCTGACGAGTTTGCTCTTAATTTTATTGATTGCAGATGCGATAAACTGTACAGAGGACAATTGGTGGCCAGACAGGACACAAATTATTCAGGAATTTGGTCCAAGGAAAATTATCATTGTCCTGGTTGTCGTAAAGATTATTGCAACATGAAACATGAAATCAGCGATACACGTTTTTCCGATGGAAAATCGAAGCACAACGTACCAACATGTACAGCAACTTTAGACTTCGTCAATTTTGGTCTCGTCGTTATTTTTATTGAGATATGAAATTAATTTTTGTGCTTCCCTCAAGCTTGCTCAATGAGGAAAAATCATCGTGCCTGAATTTAATTCAGATGAGAATAATTTTTTTGTTTACCATTCCGTATAAAAGAAAAAAAAAATCAGTCTAGAATTGGCAAATTCATTTTTTCCATCAATTGATTAATCTTATGGAGCGCTAAAGTTTTTTTTAATTTTATTATTTTAGTCAAAATTAAACGCGCAAATGATAAATCATAGAAACAAAAAAAAAAGACAAAATTTAATTAAGTTCTCGTTAATTGTCAATTTACGATCGAGATTACGTCGCTTTTCATGGATCATTGAATTGTGTTTCAGCGAAATTAATCAACGATACGCCAAGATCGAACGAGTATCGTTGCCATTTCTGCAATTGTCCATATTCGACGCTGGGACATCTGACGCGTCATGTCCGAAAAGGTTGCTTCATGGATCCCACATTTTCCGCCGAGGAGAGACAAATGAAAAATTTTATGGCATCGAAAAATTACGTCTGTCCAAGATGTTCTCAGGGTTACAAAAATAAAAGAACTCTGGACACTCATTTGCGCGATGCTTGCGGCCTCGAGCCGAAATTTCATTGTCCATATTGCGGCCTCAAGAGTAAACATTCGGCAAATATTTACAGTCACATCAGAAGACGGCACGAGGGTATGGTTGCTCGTCTCATTGTCGACCAGGATCGAGCCGATGATCTGGCATTGACTTCAAAACGTTTCGTCTAGAACGTCCATTGCAATATTAATCTGTACGTTATTTTCATTTAAAAAAAATAAAATAAAAAATAACAAGAAATCTTCATCGATTACGAACAATTTAATAAAATATTTTTTTCGTACTGTAAAGAAAGAAAAAAAATCTTGCATTTGAAACAAATTTCATGCAGCTTGAGTGCTTATAATTTTGTGATTTTTTTCTTATTGAGTAATAATGAAAAAAAAAAACAAAAATGAAAAAAAAATCAACGATAAACTGAATAAAACTTTGACTGTTTCAGAATTTGCAATTCCATCAGGAGCCAATGACTCGAGGCGTTGTTACGTTTGTCATTATTGCTTCAAGACATTTGCACAAATTGGCCATCTTCATAGTCACATTAGCACATCGTGTTACTCGAATCCACAATCAAAGTGTCGTCGAATACCGAAAAATCGTCCTCACGCTTGTTCTCAGTGTGGCACGAGTTACATGAAACGTTCACATCTCATCTATCATATTCGTCGTGAGTGCGGAAGGACACTCAAATGTTCACGCTGTGAAAAAACATTTTTACACAGCAGCAGCCAAAGAAGACATCAATTGCAATGCTCATACGTTCCACCGGACTCGAAAAATTGACCCAGAAATGAATTTTAAATAATTGACAGAGGCGTCATTATTTCAGGATTAAAAAAAAAAAAATCCTAGTTGGTAAAATTTAATGTTGACAAATAATAAATTGCAAAGGAGGCAAATTAAATGACCAAATCCTCAAATCCTTTGAATTATTTTACCAAATTTCGAATTAATTACAATTTTTTTTATTACATTTTCTTTCTTTCTTTCTTTTTTTTTTTTGCCACATTTCTCACATTTTCTCTCATGATTGCAGGTTCGATGCGTCATCGGGGTCGCCGCACAACCGGAAATTTCATTTGCGTAATGCCAAAATCAATTGGTAAAATGAACACGCAATTGAGAGTCAAACGTACATTTGCTTGTTGCAATTGCGACGTCAGTTTTGGGACTAAAGGCTCGCTGACCTATCACATGAGGCATAATTGCGGAAAAATTCGACAGTGCAATTATTGCGGCAGCACCTACAAGAGATTACAAGACATGAAGTTACATTTTAAGCTCCGACATAATTCTCTGCCCTTTCAAGTTAGCACTTATTCAAGTTCATCGTAAATTTTCAATTATATTGATCAGTGCCAAGGATAAATTAAAAAAGTAACAAAACAAAGCTTTACCTTCAACGCGGAAGTAAAACGAACAAAATTTCTTATTTTCCAATGAAAAAAATCACTAAAATCGTATCGTATATAAATAAATAATAAATAATATTTAAAGGAAAAAGTAATCGTTACATTCCCATTTTAAAGGTACGCTTTAATATCTTGTAATTATGCATGTTTGCATCGATAAATTTTAAATAAATAAATTAACTACGAATTTTATACGAAATTTCCAACCATGGTATACGTAGTTTTGTTTACAAAACGCATGAAATTCCCTCCTTTCATTCTTAATTTCGTTAGTCTCGAAATAAATAACGGCCAGGAATATATTTTCATCAATTTTCATCCCAGATTGTCAATTTTTGGTCGAATTACGAATTTTACACTAATGAAACCAGGGAAAAAAAAATAATAAAAAAAATGTTTCACCTCTTGTTTTCAGGAACGAGACAAATCTACACTAGAAATCGTCATCATCCGACAATGTCGATGGACATGATGATTGGACGCTCGAGTATTCAGCCATTGAGAAATTATCAGACGAGAAATGATATTGGACGTGTAACGAGAAGGCCAATGATGAGAATTAAATCTGATTCTTATCAGTACATGACACGTGTACAACGTGGCACCGGCGAGGCAACAATCACTTCCGGTCAGCCGGCGTCAAATAATTATTCCAATTCGAGGATTCAAATTCAAGAGCCACTGTCGAGTGGAAAAAAATTTCACTGTCCTCGCTGTAATCGTGGCTACAAAAGAATATCCGATATGAAAACACATTGCCAATTTCAGTGTGGCAAAGAGCCTCGTTATCAGTGCCCTTATTGCACAAAAAAGGCCAAATTCTCATCGAATATGTACGTTCACGTTCGAAGAATGCACAAAGATGAGAAACTCGAGATAATCGATCTGCGCAAACCATTACCGAGAAATCGATATGTTTAATAAACAAACAAAAAAATCGTTAAAATGCTGAGTCATCAAAGCACTTTATATAAATTAATTTTCTTATCAACGCTAAAAGAAGAAGAAGTCCAAACGTCCCTCATTCGTAGCTCTTTAGTTTTATAAATTTTTCCCGGAAACTTAATTGTTTCAACCGAATATACTTATGAATATTAATTAGCTTGATATTGTCATTAATAAAATTCTACATGGGTCTCATTTGTTGGAGCTTTGAGGAAAAAAATTTAAAAAAAAAGTTTCACGAAATGCAGACGAAAACCTTAAATCCCCGCTGGAATCTCGGTGTGCCTGATTTTTGACTATAGTGAGTGTGAGCGAGAGAGAGAGAGGGAGAGAGAGAGAGAGAGAGAGAGAGAGAGAGAGAGAGAGAAATTAATCGACCGACGCAACTGACAAATCAATTTCCTTTTTCAGGATACGAAAATTATTCCGGCACGTTGACAAAACGAAACTACAGGATTGCAGCAAGAAGCCCCAGTGCCAAGAGATTTCCATGCACTAATTGCTCGAGCGTTTTCAAACAGCGAAGAAGCCTCGTTACTCATGTGAGATACGAGTGTGGCCAACCACCAAGATTCAAGTGTCCTTATTGCGATATGGTGTCAAAAAAAACGTCCAACGTTACCAAGCACATACGAAGAAAACACAATGGAAAAGTTCCTTACATTCAGGATATATACAGCCCAAATTATCTCGCCGTGTAAAATCTTTTTTCTTTCACTTTTTTGCCCAATAAAATCGATCTATGAATTATCAAGCCTCAATATATATTTTTTTCTTTCTTTGTCTTCGGAGAGAACAAATTTAATTTGAAACAAAAAAAAAATAATAATTTCATTCCAATTAAATGGATCCTCTCGTTTCTTCAAAAATGTGAAACACAATAATGAAATTGACGTCGGATTGATCGGAAGACTCGTTCGTTTTTTTTCATTCGCAGATTTCATCGACAATTCTATGATCTTCGGGTCTCGTCAGCCTAGTCAAAGCCAAAAGGTTTATCCTTGTCTCAATTGCAAAAGTTCGTACAGCCGAAAACCCGATTTAACGAAATATCAGATGTACGAGTGCGGACAATCACCAAAATTCAAGTGTCCCTATTACGATATGGTGTCAAAAAAAAAAAAACATCCAACGTCACCAAGCACATACGAAGAACAAAAAAATGGAAAAATTCCTTACATTCAGGACATTACAGCCCAAATTATCTCGCCGTCTAAAATCTTATTTGTTTCTTTTTTTTTGTCCAATAAAATCGATCTGTGAATTGTCAAGCGTGAATATATATTTTTTTTTAGTTTCTTCTTTCTCGTCAGAGAGAAAAAAAAATTTAATTGAAAAAAAAAATCATTAAGAGTAGATTGATTTTTTTTAATTCGTCGCTACAATTACAGGAAGAAACGAAAATTAACGTAAGCAAAAGGGAGCTAGATCGTTAGAGAAAGAAAAAAAAAAAAGTTTATTTCACTCATATTAAATGCATCCTCTCGTTTCTTCCAAATGTGAAACACGATAATGAAATTGACGTTGGATTGATCGGAAGACTCGTTTGTTTTTTTTCTGTCACAGATTTCATCGACAATTCTATGATCTTCGGGTCTCGTCAGCCTCGTCAAAGCCAAAAGGTTTATCCTTGTCTCAATTGCAAAAGTTCGTACAGCCGAAAACCTGATTTAACGAAGCATCAGATGTACGAGTGCGGACAACCACCAAGATTCAAGTGTCCATATTGCGATCTACGCTCAAAGAAGACATCAAACGTCAACAAACACATTAGAAACAAACACAAGGGCTACGTTGTCTATGCTCTGGACATTTATTCGCTACCACATTGAGCCTTCTGTCCAATTAGTGAATAAAAAAAATTACGAAAAAAATTTAAAAAAATCGAAAAATAGTATTTCCCATACCAAAAAATCGCCTCTTCATAAATACAATCATGCACATCATTAAAAACAAAACAAACAGCAACAATAAACAAAAACCGTTAATATATCGTTGGGAAAATGGTTCATTTGAATATCTCGAGACTAACATGTAAAAAATAAAAAATACATACAAAAAGCTTATTCGCAAATTGGTGAATAATCGACAGATCGTTTTTTAAAATTTTTCCTCGTATTTTTTTCTGTTTCTCAGGTATGTTCGTGGATTCGATTCCATTGATGGAGCAATATCGACAACACGAGCGTAAATATCCATGTCCAAACTGCAACAGCGTGTACAATCTCAAGGGGACTTTAACGAGGCATCAGATGTACGAGTGTGGCCAATTACCAAGATTCAAGTGCCCATATTGCGATTATCGTGCCAAACAAAAATCCAACACGAGATCTCACATAAGGAGTCGTCATCCGGGCAGTCCTGTGTGCGTCTTGGACCTCGTGGTAAAATCTTACCACGAATATGACAACGTGGAATATGGAAAAGACCCAATTGAATAATTTCACCATTCGATACGATTAATGAACAATTGAGAGAACGAAACAAAAAATCTATAAAAAGAAGAAGAAAAAAAAAAAACAAATCGTCAACGTGATCAAAGCCCACAAAAATATGATCGTCTGACGGAACTTTTTTTCTCGTGATTAACAATTTCACGATCTTTCCCGTCCACGCTCGAACCTTTCATCCACTTGTTTGTATAATTAAATAAACGAAAAATCTGCCAATATCGAGGAAAAAAAAAAATATACATATATATATATATATACATCACAGTTGTGTTGAATAATTTCTGTTTTCAAGAATCTCCATAAAAAACAAAAAAAACACAAAGAAAAATGAAGAAAAAAAAAAAAGATAAATCAAAATAACGAATATCGAAAATTATATTTTTACAGATGATGAAAACTCCGGACCACCAGCTCGACTACTGCTGAGCCTCAAGGGTGGCTTCTCGACCTCTTTTGCCATTCGTAACAATATCAGATTCGCCTGTCCACGATGTCCCGGTACATTCAAACGGAAAAATAATCTTTCAAATCATCTAAAATACGATTGTGGCCAACGTCGTAGATTCGAGTGTCCTTATTGCGATGTCATGTCCAAGAGATCGACAAATATTTATGCTCATGTGAGAAAAAAACATCCAGGCTCGAGGGAATACGCAATCGACACTTATCGTCCATAATTTTGTTGAAGGAGAAAAAAAATGAAAATCAAAAATTAAGTGCCAAGAAAAATGCGCAATTTGCCCAATATTGTTGTGAAAAATTGTGAATAAATATGTTTTCTTATTGCGCAAATACATCGAGAATTCTCAATGAAGAATTCTTACGTAATTAATTTGAAATATAATTTTTTTTTAATGATAACATTTTTTCAGGATTAAAAGAATAACAATGAAGAATATCATTGACGCGAATTAAAGGCGCAGAGACACATTTCACACGGGGTTGCACCCATTTATTTTTTTTCTTTGTTACAGAATCATTGGAATACTTCAATTCTCCATACTCGAGAATTGCGATGAATCCCAGGCCATTTTACACCTTGCCAAATGACAATCAACAAAAGAGCTTTCCATGCTTCCGGTGTAACAAAGTCTTCAATAGAAAAGGAGGCTTGAATTATCACGCAAAATTTCAGTGCGGCCAAAGTCCACGTTTCAGCTGTCCATATTGTGGTTATCGCGCCAGTCACATCTCAAATGCACGGAGACATGTAAAACGACGTCATCCTGGCCAGGAAGTTTTTGCGGTCGATCTAGTCGACTCGGGTCCATGAAAAATAATAATAATAAATTAATAAATTAATTAATTAAAAAATAAACCATCGTGAACGGATTTTCATCTAGATTTGTAAATCAAAACCAAATAAAATAACGATATTTTTAGTTGAATGGATTCGATTGAAAAAAGAAAACTTCAACTCCATTTGACTCGTCATGAAAATTATTTAAATTCTTCGATAATTATTTAATCGCCAATTTTGTCTTTGCTCGAGTGCCCGAGTTGAATGATCGCATTGACGAGACGAAACAAAACGATGTTATTTTTGTTTTTCAGATCTGAGAGACATAACGGAGACGCTTTACGACTATTCATCGAGCTTTCAAGGAAATTTCTATCCCTCGAGTGCCTTTGCCAACAGCCTGAGCGACGTCTCAACCGATGAAAATATCAGATATCGCTGCAATGCTTGTCCAAGTGTATTCAACAGGCTGAAAAATCTCAATTATCACATGAGACACGAGTGCGGACAATCGCCGAGATATGGATGTCCTTATTGCGTTTATAAGGCCAAACAGGTGTCAAATGCACGTTCTCACGTCCGTCGTAAACATCCTGGCTTGCGTGTCTTTACTCTCGATCTCAAGAAATCCTCGAATATCAATCCGCCAGAACGTTGAGGAGGAAAAAAAAATTAAATGTAACATCCCTAATGTCTTGTGTGAATAAAAGAAGAAAAAAAAAATTCAATGATCATTAATTGTTTTTCAAACAATCGAATACGAAATTTTCCATTTTGTTTTCGACTAATTTTGCTGATTTTAAGTTTTACCTCACACACACACTCACACTCACACACACTCGAGATCATCGCGTCTCTTAGAGCTTAGGATTTTGTGTCATATTGCACGGCAAAAAATATTTTATTTCCACGCACAACGACGAGGCATCAAGGAGATAAAGAATAAATTAAAAAATAAACATTCTAATCATTCGTATGAATGATCTTATATTTTACAGATGAAATATTCGATTTTGGAATGTCTGGCGGTGTCGCCATCGAGTGGTTCAGTCGACAGAGAAAAACAAATTTTCGTATCAACGATCCTGAAGCTCCGAGATTTCCGTGCGATAATTGCAACAGCGTGTTCAGCCGGAAGCACAATCTTCAGTCGCATCAGAAATTCGAGTGTGGACAATTGCCAAGATTTAATTGTCCTTATTGTCACTACAGAACGAGACATCCGTCCAATGTTCGTGCTCATGTGCGAAGAAAACATGCCGGTCATCTTGTTTACGTCGTTGATGTTTGCAAAACTGACGTTGTATAAAATTGCAACTCGTGAAAAATATTTCTCGTCAATTTACGACAATTTGAAATTTTTTTTCTCTCTTTTTTATTTGTTTCGTTATTCACTTGTGATCGTTCTATTTTCTACAATAGTTGATTTGTCATAATTTGTTCTCAAATAAAGAAGATAATTTGTGTTGTATGAAGCTTTAATGATTTTCATTTAAAAATAGCGATATTTTTTCCAAATCAGCGTCTACCCTGATGGTTTTCAAATGTTTTTTTTTTCTAATTTTTGTATCAATCTAGAATTTTTTTAATAGACTACGAAAAAAAAAACATTAGGAGCTTCGAGTATTATTTATAATATATTTGCATGAGCCTTTCTTCAGCGGTGATTTTAAATTGGTGATCTACAAAAATCGACGCTTTTTTTTTTTTTTTTTTAATTATTATTTATTTCTCTACTTCATTGGAAAAATGATCGCGATGACTTATCGAAAATTTTCGTTTCTCATAATCTAGATCGCTTCTTTTGTTTTTTTTTTCAGGCTACGAATATTTGGGCAGAAGAGCAAATCAATATGTCGGGATTCCATCGATGGAGCCACGATTGAAGATTCGTAAATTTGGTCGTTACGGCCAAATCGTTCACAAACGTTTTCAATGCCCGCACTGTCCAAGCGTTTTCGTATGGCAATGCACGCTCAAACGACATTTGCGAAATGAGTGTGGAATTGCGCCACGCTTCAAATGTCCTTATTGCTCTTATCGAGGAAAATGGAAAGCCAATGTGACGAGACACGTCGCTAGGATGCACAAAGACGAGAGAAATTATGTGATAATTTTAGGATAAAAAAACTAAACCCAAACGTATAAATATTTTTTTTTGTTTTCCTCCTTTTTATCAATGCACACTCGAGTGCTGTAAAACTCTTAATAATAAAAAACGAAGAAGAAGAAAATGATAAAAAGAATTAATAAAATTGAGATTTACCTGTAAAATTGTTCATCCATTTTAAACGTACAGGCGAAAAACATTATTCTTGTTAAATTGTTCATCGAACTACGAAAGCTAAGAAAATTACACCATACTGTCTGACTCATACGATATTTATATTTGATAATTCTAGATGACGCTGCCGATCAATCTTATGTGGGAAATACAACGAGAATAACGACGAATCAAGAGAGCCAGGAAATAATTTACGTATGTCCAAATGCAAACTGCACGAGTACTTTTAGCTCAAAAGGAAATTTGAATAGACATCTGCGTTATCACTGCGGTCTCGAGCCTCGTTTCATGTGTCCATACTGTGAATATCGTTGCAAAGTCAAGGCCGATGTTGGAAAACACATTCGCCGTATGCATGGAAATTCCGAAGTCTTTGTTCTCGATGTAATGAGACCTTGGCTACCCATACAAACTACGACAGCCTCATGGTACTAGTGATATTATAATGAGACCAAAAAAGAAAAAAAAAACAAACCAACAAAATAATTTCATTGCTATTGAACATTTTTTTTTATTTTTCTTTTCTCATGTATTCCTAATATTTTCGATTTTCTCGCTGTGTTTCAGGTGTCCACCGACCTTGGGTCCCGATGATTGAGCCATATCAATCACACATTACAGTGAAAAAATTTCACAATCATCGAAGGGACAACAACGAGTCACGTCGACGAATTAAATATATTTGTCCAAATATCGGTTGTGGACGAAGTTTTTATTGGAAAGGAAGTCTCACGTGGCATTTGAAAAATGCCTGCGGTCAACAGCCACGTTTCAAGTGTCCATACTGCAATTATCGTTGCAAAGTCAAGGGTGACATACGCAAGCACATACGACGAATTCACAAAAACAATCGAATTCAAGTTGTTGATCTTCTAAAAAATCGTTAAATCGACACTCAAATTATTGGAAATTTCCATGTAATATGCGGGAGAGAGCAGAAAAAAAAACGCGAAATAAAATTTTTGCCCCCACAAAATGCTGATTTGCATTGAAAAAAAAAAAAAAAAAAAAAAAAACAAAAAATGTCCCGTTTATTTTATTTGTACGAAAAAATTCACGCCAAGAGCATGTTCAATTCCATATTGTGATTTTTTTTTTAATTTTTTTTCATACACCGTATCGATTTAATTTTGTTTTTTTTTTTTTTTTTTTACAGAATTTACAGAGTATTGCTGGGCCAAGATTGGAGACAGATTCCTGTGCATGAATGATGGTTGCGAAAAGAGCTTCATTAGCAAATGGAATCTCAAGAGTCATATGAAATTCGAGTGTGGTCGTCAGCCACGTTTCAAGTGTCCATATTGCCGGTACCGTTGCAAGCTCAAGTCTAACGCAATGAAGCACGTCAGGAGGAGACACGACAATCGAAATGCTTTCGTCATCGATATCGGTCAAGGTCACGTCTAGAAGGATTAAAAAAAAAAAAAAAAAAAAAAAAAAAAAAAAAAAAAAAATTGAAGTTGAAACGTCAGTGGAAACGGGCTAAGCGCGAGGCATCGTTTTTTTTTTTATACCCAATAAAAAAATCGTTTCGTTCTGATGAATTAACGCCCATTTGCTCCGACGTTAATTAAAATTTAAACTCTGGTTGCCTTATGTCAAAACTAGATAAAAAAAAAAAGAAAAAATTGTACAAAGTTTAAATCAGGTCAGTGAAAACGGGCTTAGCGCGAGGAATCTTAAATTGACAAATTAATTATAGGAATTGATTTGAAAAATAAAAAAAAATCATTCAATAAAATGCAATTTAATAAATGGCTGCCAAACGTCTGCGCCTTTTTGGATATAACGATGAGGCTTCCCACGTGATGATTCAAGACCCGATTGACATTGATTTCGGTCCAATGAGAATCTCAACGGATCACAACGACAGCAGAGGACAATTCAATCCCAACTAAAATCTTTCTTCTCAATGTTATGAGACCCTGAGTACCCCATTGAATCTACGACAGCCTCGTGATACTAGTGAGACGAATGAGACGAAAAAAAAGAAAAGAAAACCATAAAAAGAAAAAAATTTAACACTATTGAACGTCTTTTATTTTTTTCTCTTCAAATTTGGTGCCCGAAGCGTTCGAAGTGATCTTAACGAGATTTGTGAGGAATTTACGATTGAGTCAATCAATATTCATCAGTCACGGATTGCGGCGAAAAAAAAGCTCACAGATCGTCAAAGAGACAAAAACGAGTCACGTCGACGAAATAAATATATTTGTCTAAATATTGATCGTGGATGAATTTTTAACTGGAAAGGCAGACTCATGTGACATCTGAGAAATGTCTGTGATCACCAGTCATATTTCAAGTGTCCATACTGCAATTATCATTGTAAAGTCAAAGGTGAAATTTGCAGGCGTACCCGACGAATTCAGCAAAAAGAAGCGAATTCTTCAAGTCGTCAATCATCTCAAGGATCGTTTAATCGACACTCCAACAATCGGAATTTTCCATGTAAAAAAGCCAGAGCGGAAAAAAAGATCGTAAAATAATAATTTTTTTTAAATCCCGAGATGCATTGAAAATTTAAAATAATCGTGATCGTTTTTTTCAATGAAATATTTAACGTCGAGAGCATGTTTAACGTTGAATTCCATGTTACGATTAATTTTATCACACGCACTCTATCGATTTAATTTTGTTTTTTGTTTTTGTTTTTTTTTTTTGCAGAATTTACTGAATCTTGCTGGACGAAAATTGGAGAAAGATTCGCCTGCATGAATAATGGTTGTGAAAAGAGCTTCATTAGCAAATGGAATCTGACGAGTCATCTGAGATACGAGTGTGGTCGTCAGCCACGTTTCAAATGTCCATACTGCGAGTACTATTTCAAGCTCAAGTCTAATGGGATGAGACACGTTAGGAGAAGACACAAGAATCAAGAGGCTTACATCATCGATGTCTGTCAAAATTACATCTAGAAGGATTAAAAATTAATAAAAAAAAGACCTAACTGGTTTTTTTTTAATTTTTTTTTTAAATCCCGCGTTGACCAATGTTCGAAATTTTGCACTTGTGAAATGCATAATTTTTTGAAATACCAAATAAATAGACGTATTCACTGTGACGAATTGATCAAGTCCACAATTCATCTTAGATTGACAATTTCATAATAGGAATTAATTTTCATTAATAAAACAAAGAATAAAAATTTATTCAATAAAATACAATTGAATCAATGGCTGTCAAACGTTTGTGACTTTCAGGATATATCGATGGGATGCCCTATGTGATGATCCAAGACCCAATTGGCATTGATTTGGATCCATTGAGAATTCCAGTCGACTACAATTCTCAGTTTAGGTCACGCGAGGTGAACTCTTCCTCGTTGAAAATTCGTCGCAAGTTTGCGTGTCCAAATGGCAATTGTCGAAGTACATTTAGCTGGAAGAGAAATCTTCTGAGTCATCTTCGTTACAACTGCGGTCAGGAGCCCAGATTCAAGTGTCCCTATTGCGACTACAAGTGCAAAGTCAAGGCTGACGTGAGAAAACACATTAGAGCCAAACACAAACTTCATAATATTTATGTCATCGAATTGGCGCCTTGAAAAAGCTCAATGATTTAATTTAACCAAAAACAAAAAATGATAAATCACTTGTGGCTGTTTGTAAAAATGTAGAAATATTGAATAAATTAAAAAAAAAAAGATCTTCAATTGTAAAAAAACAAAAAAAAATATGCAATTTCGTGAGAAAGCAAAACAAAAAAATCAATCCGTTGTTGAGTTTGAATAATTTTCATTTTTCTGTTACAATGGAAAATCTGAATTAATCGACATAGTAATGTTTTGCTTCAAGATTTTTTCTCATCTTCAGTAAATCATCATCGAATTCAAGCATTTTATAACATTTGCTTTTCACGCTTTTTTTTTGTTTTTAAGCACGTCGTCACAAAAAAAAAATAAATTGAAGCAATTATCTCCAAATTATCCGTCTGGCTTTACCTGAGAGACGAATTTCAGACGTCGGATACGTTTGTCGTCAAGATCTGAAATTTTAGTGCATGATGCAGTAAAAAAATGTCAATGAGTAAAAAAAAAAAAAAACGTCTCGAACGTGTACATCAGAAACGTCGGAAATAATTTTTTTAGGAGAGACATTGAACGTTGAAGATCAGCAATAATTTTTGCAAAATTTTGTCAATTTTTTCTTCATCGAAAATTTCTCATCTCGACTAATCGTATTTTCCATTTTTTTTTTGTTTTCAGCATTTCTTCAAATTTTCCCAGAATGATCCGAGGGTCCAAGTAAAAACCCACAAAAATTTGCCGAGGAAATGAAATAGTAACGATGGAAATTTTCCTTAAAAAAAAAAATAATAATAAAAAAAAAAGAAGAAAAAACTTTAAAAAAATTTCTCAACTGTAACAATCTTTCTTCTTCTCTGTATGTAAAAGTTCCCAACGCATGAAGATCCCGTTTGACAACAAAAAAACGGCAGAAAAATCGTTGCGGGTTGTGCCAGACGGTGGCTTCCTGTAATCCACATATATAAAAATAAGATTTGCACACGAAAAATCGTTGATTTATTTAATTTTTCATCAAATAGGCATTAAAAAAAATAAAAATCTGATCGACGAATGATGTTATTGTGTGTTTTAATAGGTTCCAAGTTCGGCTATATACCGCATTACGTTGACTTCTGCAGACGAAAATTCTTTAAGAGGCGCGACGTTCAATACAACTCGAGTACCGGAAAATTCCATTGTCCAACGTGCAATAATGGTTATGGAAGACGCGACACGATGCTGGCTCATTATCGTTACGAATGTGGCAAAGCGCCTCGTTACAAGTGCCCATATTGCCCGATGTGCAGTAAAAAAACGTCCAACATATATCAACACGTGAGATCGGTACATCCGAGTGAGGAAGTTACCCTCGTCAGGCTATATTGAGACGACAATTACATGGAAAATTGACGCTACGCTGTAAACTCCATAAATTGTACAAAAGACTTTTTTTTTTTTTTACTTCCTCTTCGTCTTTTTTTTTTATATATTTCATATTACATTGTTTTTTTTTTTTTTTTTTTTTTCTAATGAAGAGTAATATCTGGTTCTTCATTGTCCCCACTGAATAAAAAGATAAAAGAAAAAAAAAATCTTGAATATTCATCGATTTGTTTTGTGCCACATTTCTGCGTTTGTCGAAAAAAAAAAAAAGGAGAAACAAAAAAAAAATCTTGAATATTCATCGATTTGTTTTATTCCACATTTCTGCGTTTGTCGAAAAAAAAAAAGGAGAAGCAAAAAAAAATCTTGAATATTCATCGATTTGTTTTGTGCCACATTTCTGCGTTTGTCGAAAAAAAAAGAAAAAGGAGAAAAAAAAAGAATTGAAATGGAGAATATCCTCGTTGTATCGGCTCTCATATGGCAAATTTTGACTGACTCATTTTTTTTTCTTTTTATTACATTGATTTCAGAATTCTGGCGAAACGTTCAACCCAGTCAACTTCAACAAATTGCCAGATATGGTCTTGTACGAAAAATCGAACAGGCAAATGCCCCAACAACAACAACAACAACAACAACGACAACAACGACAACATCATCATCAACAACACCAAAATTTAAGTGCCCAAAGTGCGACAAGGTCTTTTCGCAAAATTACTCGATGTATCGTCACTACAGATACGAATGCGATACCATGCCACGTTATCAGTGTCCTTATTGCTCTCATATCAGCAAATGGACACACGCCATCTACAATCACGTGAGAAAACTTCATCCAGGCAGTGAAGTCAGCGTCAACAGGCTATACTAGAATCATGGATGATTGTCTATTTTTAATTATGTACGCTTTTCCGACCGCAATAAAGAAGAAAAGACTGCATGAAACGGTATTTTTTTAACGAAACTGATCTTTTTGCGTTTGGTCGATATGAAAAAAAAAGGACAAAAATATTGTCCTTGGTATAATTGCTAATCGTACAAACATTATTTTTGCTTGCAGAACGATCTACAATTAAACGTGACCACAAGGTCACAAGATAATTCTTTAAAAAAAAATGACAATTCCACCTAAATCTTTTTCCATCTGTATATATTTACCTATATTTGTATATAAAGATTTTTTTTGTGACTAGAAAATATATATAAAAAAGAAAGAAAAAAAATAAATCATTCATTCATTCATCGTGTTTATTGTCTTGAAAAGATCAACAGCCTGAAGATGAATTTGTCGAGATGATAAATAATTTGTGAAACGTTGCACGTGAACAACACACCGAATTTCAACAATTAACAAAGAGAATATTCACTATTCAAGAATTAAAATCTGCATTGAACGTTTATTTTATTATTATTATTTTCTTTTAACGCATGTGGTGCTTTGTGTTTATGTTCTTTACACTCGTTAGGATTTGTCCTCGTATCGAAACCCATTTTTCACTCTTTCTTTACGTGTTGGCGTAAATCCATAAAAACGAATTATCGTTGGGATTTCGTTAAATTGAAAGGGAAAAAAAGGAATAAAAAAAACAAAACCAAAGACAACAGCAGGAAAAAAGAAAGACGAAAAAACAAAAATTTTGCGAACAATATTTTTATGGCTTCGCCAAAAAGTTCGAGGAGGTTTTACTCAATTTTTTTTTTTCATCTAACTCTCTTTGTCCATTTTTTTCAGGAGGATACTCAAACAATCCGGACGGTTGGTTTCATTGTCCGAGATGTACACACAGCTTTCTCTCGAAGGACTGTCTGCTGCGACACTTCCAGTCTCATTGTAATCTGCACGAGACGCGTTTTCGATGTACCTACTGCGATTATGGCTCCAAGTACAGCTCAAACGTCTACAAACACGTTAGGCGGGTGCACAAGCAGATGCCTTGCTTCAAACCCGATAGAATTTATCTTCATTAACGAGTATGGCGGTTTCGTGTTGAAAAAAAAAAAAAAAAAAAAATCAACGATTCATAGTTTTATTTCAAGCAAAAAATGTCCATTGAGACTAACACGATTTGAAGATTTACCAATGGTGAGGAATAAGAAGAAAAAGAGGACCACAGCAGCTCACATTGTACCATATCTTCCTGTTTTCTTGCATAAAGATAATAAAAGATAAAATTAATTCAATAAATTATTTACGAGCACGATTTTTGCTGTGACACAAATGACTCAAGATATATATATATATATTTTATTTCTTTCTTTCCTTCATCACTTTGTCACACACTCACCAAAAAGAGCATTAAATTTATCACCTCAAAAGCGCATCGCTTGTCTTGTCCCATTCGCTTTATAATTCTCGTTAAATGGTAGACGTTGATTATATCAAAGCACTATTTTTGGCAAATCATTTTAAACATATACATTGTGTATGACCTATTTTTCGTTTTGTTTGTTTTTTTTTCTCATATAATAAACAATCTTGCTGTGACGAGGAAAATCACGTCGCTTTAGCAACTTGAAGAAAAATCGAGAAATCATCATCGCCGAAGATTTTGTTAACGTACCTGAAGACCGCACATCTCCCGAAGATCAGAGTCTCTTGTTTTCAACTGGTCCTAAACCTTTGAAAATAAGAGAAACATAAAAAAAAAAAAAAATTACAAATCGCGTGACTCTTCTCAAATTTTTTTCGCTCGTCGAAAAAATTTCGAGACAAGAGTAAACGTCCGTGTTAAATAATGGAGGTCGGACACGTGGTATGCAAAACTAACGAGCCATCCCTTCGGATTTTCAGCTTTCACCTCAACGTCGAAGCAACAACAGGCTTCAGACAGATCGAAGAAACAATTTTTCTGTCCTCGCTGTAGCAGCGGATTCACCATGGAATCAAACATGATGACTCATTATCGTCATCTGTGCGGACGGGAGCCACGCTTTGGATGTCCCTATTGTGACAAAAGGGACAAGAAAGCATACAACATATACAGACACGTTGCACGATGGCATCCGGGCCTCAAGAATTACACCCTCAAGCTTCAATGAGTCGCATGTAAGACCCATTGAAAAAAAAAAAAAAAAAACAAACCCGCCTTAAAAATAAATTGTCGAGCAAATTATCCAAATCCTAAATTTATTTTTCATTATTTACTTTTCTCATACTTCAATCTCTGCACGTATCTCTTATTTTTCCATTGTAAATCTTATTTCATCCCCCACTACCCACCCCCTCGCTTTAAACATTGCGAGGATCTCTTGCCCGATTTTTTTTCTCACTGGTACAAATTTTTAAATTTAAATAATTTCAATTGATAGACGATATTGAAGATATTATTGGTTCGTTGAGAATAAATTATTATCACAGACTCAGATATTTTGTTTTTTTTTTTTTTTTTGTTTTTTTTTTTCGTTATTTTTCAGACTTTACGACTTTTGGCGATGTTAGCGGCTTATCAAATATACGAAGGGGTGGGAAAGAAAGCTTCGAAGGAAGTCAAAGTACGAGACACTTTTGCCCGAGATGTTGCAGCTCGTTCAGCAAACGCGCAAATATGCTCGCACACTTCAGGCACGAGTGCGGCAAAGAGCCGCGTTTCCAGTGTCCTTATTGCGGCAAAAGGGATCGTAAATCGTCAAACGTTTACAGACACATAAGAAAGCATCACAATGGCAAACGACTTCATCTCAACAAACTTCAATGAAGTCTCAACAAACGAGCGAGATTCCACCATTTTATTGTGTACTTACCAGTGGTGGGTGGATGTGTGCGTTGCATGTATGTGAGTATGTTCGTTCGAACAAGATTCGCGATTGAATAAAGAGATAAAAATGTTATAACGATTTTTTTTATTTTTTTTCAAATACAATTTTTATGAATTTAACGATGAAATTTTTTAAAAAAGAACAAACGACCGCAGCTCCTCAAATTTGCTTTTCAGCATCGCATCGCATCTTGTTGACACACACTCGGCTCTGTTTTTTTTTTTTTTTTTCTTTCTCCTGCTGGTAGAATATACTTCAATTGTATCTCGTCATCGCAAAATTTGGCATCGAGGCAAATGAACTTTTCGAGCTCTCTCGTAGTTGATTTCAAAATCATCGAATAACAAGTTCCAAGACTTTTTTTATTTTCGCTTCTGGACGTGATAACAGGGCTAGTTGATTTTTTTTCATTTCTCTCTCTCTCTCTCTCTTTCTTTCTCCGATCTTTCAATATCCTCATTTAAGTTTCTTACTCGATCTAATCTTTTGGGTATTTCCTGCCCGCAGGTCTTGGTCTTCCTTACGTTATGGAATTAATGCGAGCCCACATGGATTATGCCGGTAGCGAGGTTAAGCATGAAGATGATCCTTACTGGCAAACCGGAAGGATGGCTTATCACTGTCCACGCTGTAATGCCGGCTACACGTACAAGAAAACTCTCAAGACTCACATGAAGTACGATTGTGGAAAGGAGCCCAGATTCAAGTGTCCTTATTGCAACAAAAGGGACAAATGCTCGTCAAACATCTACAAACACATTAGAATGAGACACGATGGACTTCCGGTTATCGTGCACAGAAATTATTAGTAAAAAAAAAAAAAAAAAAAAAAAAACAAACAAAAAAAGAGTCTCGAAGCTTTTACTCCGAGTCTGTCCCATTGTGAGAAAACGCTCCTGTGTCTTGGACATCGCGTCTCTTTTTTTCTTTTTTTTATCCTCGAACAAAAATCATGTCTGTAAAGTTTATTCATCGAGGAGCATCAATTCTTTCCGAGGGGAAAGGATAACATTCGTGATATTCGTCGACATGATGATTTTAATAAAGAATGACAAATCCGAAGTAAATTACTTTGTCTCTATGGTGTGCATATTTGTTGTACGTGTGTATTTAGCAGCTGTTATAAAGATTTTTTTTTTTTTACTCTTTTTTTTTTGTTTTCAAATTTATTCATTTATCTTTTCTTATTTCATAGACAACTCTGGATTTTTTTAATTCGATGCATTGACGTCAGCCTCGAGAATATGATTAATAATTTCTCTCTCTCTCTCTCTCTCTCTCTCTCTCTCTACTTCTCATAAACGTTTGAATATATATGCATTTTTTTTTTTTTCATTTTTTATTTTTTTTTTCACGCATACACTAGTACGGAAAGTTAAGGAGGTAATTTATTAACGAATTTGAACAATTTTTTTCAGTTGTTAATTCGGCTGACTGGTCGGGAGACGTCATAACGAACTACATCTGTCCAAAATGCAACGCTGGCTTTCGAAGAATGTGGGATCTGATACGTCACAAATGTGGTCAAACCCCAAGATACGCTTGTCCATATTGTCACAAAAAGGACAATTCATCGTCAAACGTTTATAGGCACATCAGACGATGGCATCCCAAATTGCCCGTTGCCATAAACAAAATGTTTTAGAATACTCGATCGAGATCGATCTCGATCTGTAATTAATAAAATTTTGACCATTTCCCTGAGATATATATATAGATGTATATATTTTTTAATTTTTTTTCTCGCTCTTTTTCTACACTAGGTCGTCCCTCTCTCTCTCTCTCTCTCTCTCGATTTTTATCACAGGACTTTGCACAGGATTTTTATCATAAAACAAGACTCGAGCCGAATTTTCAATATAAGACAAATATCGACTGTTTCAGATTCACGAAGCGATAATATTCACGCTCGACTGACCGGAAGCAAAACTATTGCCGGAGAATACTACGATTATGGAAATGGACCGAAAAGATATCAATGCCTCAAGTGTCTTCGACGTTATACGCAAAAACGCACGATAGTTTATCATCTACGTTACTCGTGTATCGAATCCCTAGATTTCCCTTAAAATCCATTCACAAATCACATTCTTTTTTTTTTCCAACTTTTCACATATTTACAGACAATTAAATCACTAGCTTCACAGCAAAAAAAACAAAAATGCATCAATCAATTTTTGAAGAATCTCAAATAAATACAAACCAATTTCACTTTGTGCAGAAGAAGAAATTATTTTTTATTTTATTTTTGTGACCTTTAATTTTTTCATTGATCGATTATTGGGATCGTTGAGGATTAATGTGAAAAAAATACTTGATTCGTGCATCCAGAGTTTGAGTCTCAATGGAAAAAGAAAAAAAAAAAGAAAGAAAAGAAAATAATCAAATTTTCCATATATCTGACAAACAATTGATTCGTCACTGTTACAGATTTATGGTACGACGATCGCAATGCTCGAGAGATCGAGGGAAGCGATTTATTCGAAATGTACAATCATCATCATAGCGAGAATTCAAGGAGAACGAATTACGTGACACAATCATCGTTGCAGCAGCCGAGTTTTGGGTGTCCTTATTGCGATTATCGAGCCTCATGGTCGTCTAATATTTACAGACACATGAGAAGGAGACATCGAGGATTGGAGGAAAAAATTATTAGGCTCTATTAGGAGAAAAAGAAGGGAAAAAAAAAACAAATAAGGAAAAAGTTACGAAAAAATAAAAAAAGTGTTTACCTTTTCACGAAGCACCGGATGATTTTTTATACATTTTTTGTTTTCTTCTTTTTTTACATTATTCGTCCACGATTGATTTTCTTTTTTTTTTTTTTTTTTGCATCTTTGATTCCGGTTCTGGTTGGGCCTCGTCGTTGATGAGATAAATAAGAAAAAGAAAAAACGTATTATTTGACATGTATTATGATCGTTAATACTCACACAAATATCTTCAATGATTGTTCTAGGTAGAACCGGTGAAGAAAATTACTACATGTCGGCAAACCACTGGAATTCTTCAGGGTCAAACTACTATGATCATCGTAATGGCACAAAAAAATTCGAGTGCGTCAATTGTTCACGTCGTTACAGCCAGAAGAAGGGCCTTGTACAGCACATGAGATACTTTTGCGGAAAACCACCGGGTTTTGCCTGCCCATATTGCGATTATCGTTCAAACAGCTCGTCGAATAGTTATACACACGTGAGAAAAATGCATCGGGGCTTTGTGACAAATGTCGTCCGGCTCTACAGAAATGAAATGACCGAATAAGATTGATTTTTCCTCATCATAATTTTTCCCGTCTACAATTTATTTTTCATCTCTCTTTCATTATTTTCCTTGTAATTCCCGACAATTAACACAATTGCCCCAAAATACAAATTTTATGGTATGAAAAAAAAAAAGAAAAAAAAAAACTGTTTAGTTTTTTTCTTTTCTTTCTTTTTTTTTGATAATTGCCCACTGAACGATAAATAATTATTGTTGCAGATACATGGACCCAGGCTGGCAGTCCATCAGCCGAGAATGAGGAAATTTCATTAACCGGGACGTATTGTTATAAGGAGGATGGTCAAAATCCATACGAGTGCCTCAAGTGCTTTCGTCGTTTTACACAGAAGAGAACGATTGTGACGCATCTTCGTTACTTTTGCGGACAGGGAAAACGTTTCGCTTGTTCGCACTGTCGTTATCGGGCTACAAATTCCTTTAATCTTAACAGACACGTTAGATTGAAACACGAGTAATGTCTACGAGTTACCATTTTACGTAACAAAAAATTCTCATTTATCATCATCTTATTGTCTAAATAATCTCAAATTGTCATTTTTTTTTTCTTCCTCCTCTCCGTGTACCATTAAAGAGTCCTCAGCAAAAATCTCGTTTTTTTTTTCCATTCTCCCAAAAATGTGTGTTTTTTTTCACATTTTTATTAATAACTTTTGTGCATTATTTCAAGGTCACACACAAAAACACATATCCATCGTTGTTCTAGGTGATGATAACGTTATCCTCGATGCTGCATTGAAATATCCATTGGCCGGAGGATATCGATATCATGAAAGTGGAATCGATCGATACGAATGCTTGAGTTGTCATCGTCGTTGCAGTAGGAAATCGAGTTTGGTCCAGCATCTTCGATACTATTGTGGCAATACACGAAGACGTTTGGCCTGCCCTCATTGCACTTATCGAGCTGCATTCACGTATTACATGGACAAACATCTTGCAAAGAAACATCCGACAAAAACTAGACGACGTTTTTAATTACATTCACAAATCAGCCAAAAAAAAAAAAAAAAAAGAAACTCCCCCCATTTTATCACATTCTCATTGTCTAAATAATCTCAAATTGTCAGTGTTTTTTTTTTCGTGTATCATTAAACAGACAAGTACCTCGGCAAATTATTCTCATTTGTTTCATCGTCTCTAAAATTAAATGATACAATTTTTACTCTGGTATGATTTAAATTTTACAGTTATCTGACAAAAATACGAAAAAAGATTTGAAACGGTCCAACTGGACTGGGCCATTTCAAACATGCTGCTTTTTCATTTTTTTAATTTATCGGTGTCAATAATTTTGCGATTATAATATATAAAAATAATATAACTTCCCTGTTCCAGGTGATGATTACGTTATCCTCAATACCTCGTCGAAAGTTGAATTGGCAGGAGGATATCGCTATCATGAGACAGGATTTGGCAAATACGAATGCTTGGCATGTCATCGTCGTTGCTCCAACAAGTCGGGTATGGCGAGACATCTGCGATACTATTGTGGCACTAGACGAGAAGATTTGGCGTGTCCTCATTGCTCTTATCGAGCTGCATTCCCATATTACATGGACAAACATCTCGCGACGAGACATGCGTCGAAAATTAGAAGACGAGTGAAACATTAAATTATCAATCAGGCATGTCGAAAATACTTGCAAAAAAATTGTGTTATATTTTTATCTTGTAACCTGCCTATCATTAAATCTTTCTTCTGACAATGCTCTTCAGTATTTTTATGAACGTTGATAAAATCTTGGAAAAAAAAACAAAACAAACAACTATTTTTTGTATTTTTGTACATATTGTAATTTTTAATATTATCTGACGAATATCGTTCATACACTGTTCTAGGTACACGCAGAGATAACTTTGGAGCATCAGGAAACCCGAGGGATCCGCTGTACAGAATGTACGAGAAATATCGAAACAAGTCAAAAAAATTCGAGTGTCCAAAGTGTTATCGTCGTTATAGCCAGAAGAAGGGTCTGTCGGATCATCTTAGATACTCGTGCGGGAAACCACCGAGTTTTGCCTGTCCTTACTGCGATCATCGATCTAGCTACGCTTTTAATATCACAAAACACGTTAAAAGACGACATCCCCATGACAGGGTCGACGTGATTCGTCTTTACGTCGTGTAAACGAGACTCGAAAGCTCTTCGTATTATTCCATCATTTATTCGATTTTTATCCTTTTTTTTTCAATTTGTTTTTATTTTTTAAGGATCAAAAGTTCCTTTTTCTCAATTTAACGTTAAACCAACCGACATTATGTTTGTTTGGGTGCTGCACGAACTACATTATAATTTGATCCTGTTAATACTTTTTGTAATTAAAAAAAAAAAAAATTTTGCCCTCGGTACGATTAAAAATTATTTTCCTCATAAAACGTCCTGGTTTTTCGTCTCGTCGAGATTTGTAGGAAAAGAAAATTGAATAAATAAACAATCATCGTAATTTTTGCCTTCGTCATTGCTAACGTGCATCGATTATTGGCTGTTACAGATCAATGGAGAGGAAGAAGTCATCATCCACGTTCGAGAAAAGATCCCTTTGTTGGAAAATATCGTGATCATGGAATTGGCCCAAAACAATTTGAGTGTCTGCAGTGTTCTCGTCGTTGTACACAGAAAAAAGGAATAATCGAACATATTCGTTATGTCTGTGGCAAGCCAAGGGGTTTTGCATGTCCTTATTGCGATCATCGCGCTAATAACTCGTCAAATATTTACTCACACGTGAAAAAAATGCACAAGGGTCGCCTGCCAAAAGTCATCAGACTCTTTGACCAACGTTCCATCAGATAAATTTTATTCCGTCGATGAGTCGCGATAAATACTTTTATAAAATCATTAATTAATTACGTTTGGTTTTTCTTCTTCCTCCTATGAACGGAAATCTGTTATAATTTATGTTTCATTAAACAAAATCGTATCATTGATTTTTCGAACTTTTGTATCATTTGTATTTTGTGCTTTTCGTCATTTATCGATTCTCATTCAATAATCACATCATTTATTGTGTTTAAAAAATGCCAATTTTTCATCGATGTTTTCAGACAGAATATTTTTGAGAGAAAAATAATGTAATATGTTGCACCACCTCGTGATTGTTAATTGACTCGATTGTTTATGAAAAATTTTCGCCAAACTAATTGATCGTCCTTTTATGTTCTAGTTGCACATGCTGTGGAGTTTACTGTGATTGCCATTTACATCTGTCATAAAGGTGGATGAAAAAGATCCATTTGTTCCAAGTGCAATGATGATTTTTCCTGAAAAAAAGGAAGAAGAAGAGACGGAAAGGGTTAAAGTTGCAATTTTTTGACGTTGATAGAAAAAAATGGGTTCGATCATTTGATCATTTTTTTATTTTCTTTCCACCCTATCGTTGCATAATTGTTTTCTAGCTTGGCAGGTTCCGCCACGAGCATTATTGCTGACAATTTTACAATCGGCCCTCTTTCCAATCATTTTTTTGTATAATTTTTATAATTTTTTATAATTTATCTACGATTGAAAAATAATATCTTTTGAAGCTTCGATCTTTCTCATCGTTCCATTTTATAATCGTAAAATGCGATTGGATTGTGGCGTCTATTGATAAATATTGATAATAAATCAGGAAGTAAAAGCCTTTAAAACAGATTTAATTTTCTGTTTTAGCAGTACGAGACAAAGACTTCAACGTAATTGGCAATTACATCAATCACAAATGTGGCCTGAGAAGATTCGAGTGTCTCAAATGTCATCGTTGTTATACCCAAAAAAAACATGTGATTGCTCATTTGCGATATGCCTGCGGCCAGCAACGGAATTTTCGCTGTAAACTTTGTGATTATCGTGCTTTTTACGCATACATGATTCCCCGACACATGAGACAAGTACATTCAGTGTGTTGTTGAATTTACAGCTAATTTTCGTCAATACAAAAAAAAAAAAAAAAAACATATCCCATCACTCGTTAACTTTTTCTCATTTTCCCAATCTCAGCATATTTTTTTCATCCTCTGACTAAAAATAACAGCTGATAAATATTGATCATTGTTGGAATTATTGATGAATCAACGCGATTAAAAAGAAGATCGATAATTTTTTGAAATAAATTACAGATCATTTTTTCTTTGATATCGTTTTAAAACTTGCCTCTCTTCATAGGTGTAATTTAATTTTTTTCGACTCGATCAGCATTGTATTTGCCTGTGGTGGGATCGATTATGTCGTTACTTTTACATATTGATTATCATCGAGAGAAAGTCACAGCATGTTAAATCAATTAATCGTCTCTTTCTGTTCTAGTTCTATATCGTCAACTTATAGATCTAACTGGCAAATTCATCTGGTCATAATGAAGATCGAAAAAAATTTGTTTGTCCCAAGTGTAATCGTCAGTAAAAACAAAAAACAATACGTTGTCGCTCATATATTATACGCACCTGCGACAAGGAGCACAAATATGTTTGTCAAATTTGTGATTTTCGTGCCATCCACATGGTTATTCGACACATGAGAAATGTAAACTTCTCAAAATGGCTCTCATTTTTTTTTTCCATCATATTCATGAGATTTGCACGATAAAAATCATAAAGAACGTTCGGTTTTATTCCAACTCACTTTTGTATACGTCTATTTTATTTTTTTTCCATCAATCCGCAGTTAAAAAAAAAAAAAAAATGTCTTGAAATTTTCAGTTTTGTTTGGATCTCGTCGCATTGCTCGTGGTGAAATGTGATCTCGATTGTTACGTCTAATTGTAAATAATCGATAATAAGAACAAATTAAACTGATCGATCGTGTTATTTTTCTGTTCTAGCTGTACGACGCAAGGATTTGAACGTTTATGGAAATTACATCTGTCATAAGCATGGCCCAAAAAAATTCGAGTGTCTCAAGTGTCATCGACGTTATTCCCAAAAGAAGCATGTTATCGCCCATTTACGATACGCCTGCGGCCAAGAACGAACATTTGCTTGTGAACTTTGCGATTATCGTGGTTTTTACTCGTACACTATTATTCGACACATGAGAGATGTTCACTCAAAGTGAACTGTCCCAAAGTTGTAGAAAATTTATTGACGTCAATACAAAATGTAGATTCGATATAATTTTATTCATTTCTTCTTCTTCTTGTACCAACTTTTTTTTTTTCTCTATCTCTGTCGCTCTTTCGCCCCAATTGTTGCATTTTTGTCTCACGCTCGATTGTGTGTAATTTGAAAAAATTCTTACTGACAAATATCGACAATCATTGTTTCAGATATTGATGCAGTTCGCACCATGGAAGAAATTGATTCTACAATCGACTCATATCGATCTCTTTCAAATGGGAGGAAAAAATTTCAATGCCTGAAATGCTTTCATCGCTTCACCAACAAAGCAAACGCCATTTATCATCTCAGATATTATTGCGGACAACCACCACGATTTGCTTGTCCTTATTGCCAATATAAATCGGTCTATAGTCATCATATTTCTCGACACGTAAAACGAATGCATCCTGAACATGTTGTGGGAAAAGTCAGGCTTTTTGAGTGACACGAAAAATCCTGATTTTTCTATCGAGAATAAATTCACCATTTTTCATAAGATCATTCGGCATATTTTCTCTTCTTTGGCTACAATAAACAAATCATATTTCTTCATCGATCTTCTCGTGTTTTTATCGATTATGCGAAAAAAAAAATGTCTCTCTGTTGGCATTTGAAATTGGAATATTCACAGGGACATTTTTTTATTTTTTCTTCTTTAACCGTTTAGAAATATTTCAATCGTACGATGGCGTTACATTTACACATACAGCGAGGCATGGATACATTTTTTGTCATAATTTTTTCGATTATTGTTCTCAATTTTCAGAATTTGTAAATGAGCAAATTATCGAATAAAATTTTCGGCGAAGAAGAAGAAGAAGAAGAATTGTCTAACTTGAAAATACGTCGTGTGTGAAAAATCGAACGCTCTGAATTCGCCGCCAGCTGTTCACGTCGTTATCTACAAAAATATTTAAAATTTAACATGTGGATTATTTATGCGGTCCCCAACCGAGTCATTTCAAATGTCTCATCTGTGACTATCGTACATATTTTTCTAACGTTTATCAACACATCAGAAAAAAAAATAATTCCAAATGCACGATAGTAGCGATCCAGCTGTTTTAGAATTAATCTTAATTTCTTCCAATATTTTCGAGCTGATTGAATCTTTTTTTTTTTTCATTGGACTAATTTTACCCAGCTTGTAATATTTCGCTGAAAATATCATCGCAGTGTGGTCGAGTTTTTTTTTTTTCGTTTTGCAAAACTGTGAAAAACAATCTGGCTCACTTTATTTATTAAAAAAACAAATTTTTTTTTTTTTTCGTTTCATGTGTTATCGTCAAATTGAATATTTGACGAAGAAAAAAGAAAATGTGAGATAAGAATTTGTCAATGTTTACGTACTGATAATGAACTAAATCGTTGTTTCAGACAAATTCAACGTAAATTTTAACTCACGAGATGACGGAATCGACTCCGTAGCAGACGAATACGTTGTACACGCGAGTGGACCTAAGAGATACCAGTGCGTGAAATGTCTTCATCGTTTTACCATGAAGCATAATGTTGTACATCACGCGAGACACTATTGCGGACATCCACCTCGTTTTGCTTGTCCATACTGCAATTATCGTTCTGTGTACAGACATCACATTCCTGATCACATTAAACGACGACATCCAACTGCCGATGTCATAGTTGTTGAACTCTATTAACATCAATATTTGTCTTTTTTCTTTCTTCACATTTTTCAAATTTTATCCACTGTATAAAACATTTTTATTTTCATTTTTTTATACCATCAATTGTGCATGCTGATAGCTTCATTTCCTTCGTTTTTTTTTTTTTTCTTTTCATTCATTCACTGCATTCCAAATATCAGGGGAAAAAAAACGTGTTTTCCTTTAAGGACTCGCTCGATTTTGTGCAATTAAAAAAAACATGATTGACGACAATTTGTTTAATTATGTGAGTCCCGAGTGTGAGAATTGATTGTAAGAAAATTAATAAATATCATTGTCGAATATCGGAACTATCATTAGCCAATTTTTGAACGAGCCATATTTTTTTAATCTGCCTCTTTGGCAAACAAATACTTTGTTTTGTTTTTTATGATAAAAATTGAGTTTTTTATGATAAAAATTGAATTTTTTATATTTTTATCATAACTCTTGAAGAGTTTTTTTTTTCGCTTTACACATAATTAATTATTCGAATATATCACTGACAAGAAATGCAATTATTTGTTTCAGGAGAATGCAGCTCGTCATTCGAACCAGCTGATGATCAAAAAGATCCTTTGTACATTGATTACTTCCAGCATGATGGCGGATCTAAAAGATTCGAGTGTGGAAAGTGTCATCGTCGTTATGAAATGAAAAAAGCTGTACTCGAGCATGTTAGATATTATTGTGGCCGGCCACTTCGTCTTGGCTGTCCATATTGTGACTATCGGGCGACTTACTATTCGAATATATCGAGGCACGTCAGATCTAAACATCCAAAACGCCCAGTGAAAATAATCCGATTGGACGTAAATCGATAAATCAATGAAATTTTTTCGGAAAAAAAACACTCAACAATAATTGCATTATGAATATATTTTCTTTGTTTCTTCAGATCTTCTTTCACGTCAGATCTAAAAATCCAAAGCGTCCAGTGAAAATAATCCAACTAGACGAAAAAATCGATAAATCAATTAAATTTTTCCTCAAAATACACTCGACAATATTTGCATTATAAATAAGGTAGCTTTTTATTTATTTCTTCCAGCATCATTAAATGTTATCATTATTATAGAATTTACGATAATTTATACGATTCGAATACCACAATTTTCCGTGATGTACGAATCGACTTCTCATATATATATATATATATATTTAAAAAAAAATAGTTTCATCTTTACTAGCATTTGAATATTTCGTGTGTATATAATTTGAAGAAATATTTCTTCATTGAACTCGCAACGTTTTTTTTTTTTTTATCGTTGAGAGCATAATATGAAAAAAAAAAAAGAAAAAAAAAGATGGCTGCTCGTAAATGTTTACGCGAATATTCGAGCATAATAAGAACTGAAAAAGAAAATATCATCGTCTCTGTTTCAGGACAACATGCTGAGATATTCCATGTTCCTGCTAGTGGGACAGGCTCGATAGCCGGAGTTTATCGCTCCCACGAGAATAGCCGGAAGAAATACGAGTGTCTCGGTTGCCAGCGTCGTTTTACCCAGAAGACCACAATAGTGGATCACGTGAGATACTATTGCGGCAAGCCACCTGGTTACGCGTGCTCGTATTGTCATTTTCGTGCAATGTATTCGTCGAGCGTTTATACCCACATGAGAAAATCACACTGGGGCTGTGAGCCCAAAGTAATAAGGCTATTCGAGAAAGAAAGAGTTTAAATAGAACAAAAAATCACTTGCATTCCAAAAAAAAGAAACGAAAAAAACAAAATTACGATATTTCTTGTGATTTTTTCTGCTCTCCTCTCTCTCTCGCATTTATCCACCATTTAATATCATTTTTTCCATATGCCATTTTTCCCCCAATTCGATATTTAATTCCTCGCACATTTCCCAATAAATATATTTCTCATCGTTCAAGCTCATGAAAAGGAGGATTATCCTTCGCGCCTTCCTCAAAAAGGACTATCAGGATAATCATCAGACATCGATCTCAGATATAACTGACGCTTTTTTTTTTCCTCAATCTTCATTGTTTCAGATCCACTCGATTTGAAATTTCTCGTCGCGGTTGACGGACTCAAACAATTCACCGAGGGAGGAACGTATTTTTTACATCAAGAGGGACGAAAGAGATACGAGTGTCTGACTTGCTGTCGACGGTTTAGTCAGAGAACGACAATTGTCGATCATGTTCGTTATTTTTGCGGACGTGCACCAGGTTACGCCTGTCCATACTGCGATCATCTCGCCACTTGCTCTTCCAATATTTACAAACACGTTAGACGACGACATCCGGACATGGAGGCGAGAGTTGTTCGACTTTTTGTCAAGTAATATCATACATCATACTATATCGATTAGTGTATTATTTTTTTTACATTTTTCTTTCTCTCTTATAATATTATTCTTCTTATAATATTTTTTTTTATAATAAAATCTTCACATCCTTCCATATTTCTTCTTTTACAATTTCACACTCTGTACTCCTTGTCGAGTTTTTGATTTTTTATTTTCGACAATATTGCTCATTCAATTAACGAAATTTCTTTTGTTTCAGATCTACGTGAAGAAAAGTAAAACGAACGTGTCGTCTCTTCGTCCGGATCTGGTCGTTTCTTTTCTTTTTTTTTTTGCGAATTGAAAGAAGCAATTTTCATCCATCGAATCTTTTAGACAAAAAGCCACATCTTTTAATTATGCGGTAAATCAGCGAATTGTCGATATCTTATTGAACAGTCACGTCATTGTCCAATATTTACAAATGCCTGACACGTGATCTATCCGCAGAAGAAAGCGAAAATCATTATATTTATGAAATAATCTGGTTTTTTTTTTTTTTTTCTCCTCAAACTACCTCGATATTCTCATTTTTCATGTTTTCTGTTTACATCACATCAAGGAATTTGTCACTTGTCATGATTTTTTTGTTGATATATCATTAAAAAAAAAAATATTTTTCAATGGTTTGCCAACAAATTTTTGCATCATTCTGTTGTAGAACTTTTTTTTTCTTTTTTTTTTTTTTTTTGTAAAAATGAATATTTGTCGTTTAATTTGCGTTTAGCGAGCTCTCCCTCGTATTTGACTATCGATCGTTGATTGTTACAGGTACGATGGAGGATAAATTCTTCGTCTCGGACTTGGACATGGATTCTTCGTCTGCCTCATACAGCTCACAACAGAGTGGAAAGAAAAAATATCAGTGTACCAAGTGCTTTCATCGTTTTACCCAAAAAATCACGTGTATTCGTCATATGCGTTATATATGCGGTAAACCACCTGGTTATGGATGTCCTTATTGCGACCATTTGGCCAGTTGCTCCTCAAATATGTACAGACACGTTAGAATGAGACATAAGGGTCTCGAGGTCAAAGTTATTCGTTTTTTCGCCGAATAGACAGAAATTCAATAATTTCACATCTTCATCTTGTCACAAGGTTATCCGAAGAAATTTCCTGTTTTAATTGAATCTTATCCTTTTTGTTTTTGTTTTTTTTTTACGAGATTTCATATGAAATCTTGAATTTTTCAGCAGTCGCTCTCATTTTGTCTCGATCTTCCCATATCGATGCGATGCGACTGTTGAATATTCCCTCAACTTGCCATAAATTATAATTAGTTTTACTTATTCGCTATAATTAAAAAGAAAGAAGAAAAAAATGAAAATGGTTCCCTTACGCAGTGTGTTTTTCAATTCCTTTTGCCATCTCCTACAATTAATTAAGAAACGATTGAAATTTTTGCTAAATATCGAAAAAGATCATTCTTGATAATGGAGAACGTGGCTAATCGAAAGTCTTTGAAATTTCAGGCAATCGACATATCGCAAGGATGAAAGGTCGAAGGGCTTACTCGACCCAAAAACATTACTACTGTCCACGCTGCGCACGTGGCTTCACACTCCAGAGGAATCTCAATCGTCATTTGAATTACGAATGTGGAATGGCACCAAGATACAAGTGTCCTTATTGTGACAAACTTTCAAAATTTACGCAAAATATTTATGTTCATATATCGAGGCATCATTCTGGCTTGAGACGAATCGTTCAGCGTCTCTATTGAATATCAAGGGACAATTAAAAATTGCGAGAAACATTTTTTAAAAATAAAAATTTCATTCAAACTTTATCGATTCTACAGTCTAGATGTGTTAGCGATGAAATTTCGCAAAAAAAAAAAAGAACAAAGCAATCTGGTGAGAAAGTTTTTTCATCGAATATTCAACATCGGATTTTGTGTCATTCTCGTTTTTTTTTTCACTCACAATTCCATTTTTTTTTTTTTTTTTTGATGCTCGTTTCTCTTCTTCACAAATTAATGTATTTTTTTTTCTTTTGCTTCTATCTCGATTTCAGAAACTCCTCGCAGAGGGCCATCGCGACAGAAGAAATACATTTGCTCGCAATGCGGAAGGAGTTACGTGAATGGAAAAGATCTCAAGAGGCATGAGAAATATGAGTGTGGCAAAACTCCAAGATTCCAGTGTCCTTATTGCGATCACAGAGCTAAATATCGATCGACAATTTACAGCCACGTTAGATCGCGACATCCACAAATGGCTGTTGCCACTTTGGATCTAGACTCGATAGATCCACTGGCATTCATCATGACGAATTAAGACACGTTTTTTTATCTTCCTCACTTTCATCACAGCCCACTACTCCTTCGTGAGATTTAAGGGAGGTGGGAGAAGAAGAAGAATTTTAAACTCCTGCGACAATATAATGTAATTTATTAGAAATTTTTGCTAGTCTAGCATGTTTTTCAAATGTGCCCACCACAAAATGCACATTCCTTACAACGTTCTAAATATAAATATTCTTCATTTCCCGAATATCTTCAATATCTTGTATTTTTCTTCCATTTTGCCCCGTACAGCTTCACCACAAGTGAAAAATGGTTCACTGATTAAATTCAAACCATTTGGACAAAAATTTTCGTTGGCCAATTTTTCGTAACCGATTTTCGAATACGCCCTATTTTTGAGATTCATTCATTTTGGCAGCTACACTTGTAAAATATACACCTGAACAATGTACGCCATTACTTTGTTCGACAATTACGAAATATTTTAATAATTAAATGTAAAAAATTTGAATTGTTTCGTTAACGTGTGTCGTTTGTTTCGCAATTTTTCGCATATATATATATATATATGTATATGAAAAATTTTATGTGCCGTTATAGAAATCAGTAGATTAATCGAGAAGAATGGGAGATGAAAGATGAAAAAAATAAAACATAAAGTATGTTGTTGTTTTCAGCAATCTGCGAGGATCCATGGACGAATAATACAGCGTGTTTGATACCAGGCGAGAGAGTACGAGAATGGCGAAGCACACCAATAAACCACAATGCACGAGGAAATTTCAGCTGTAATAATTGTGGCAAAACGTACAAATGGTATCGAGGACTTCACAGACATTTGGAGTACGAGTGTGGAAAAGAGCCACGCTTCAGTTGTCCATATTGCAGTTACATAAAAAAGCACAGATCACAAGTTTATTCGCATATAAAATCTCATCATCCGTCAAGTGCGATATACGCTCTGGATACTCAGCAGCAATGATGATGATGGTGATAATGATGATGATGATTTGTTAGAAAGTAAATGCTCCTCGATAATAAAAGAAGAAAAAAAAAGAACGTCTAAATTTTTAAATCGTCATTGTCACAATCGCTTCAATTTCATCGTTTACCGTTAAATCACAAAATGGTGGCAAAATATGTTTTATTGTCTATTTATTGTCTACTAATGCCTAATTATTAACTCTAACTTGTGTTGAAAAAAAGAAGAATAAGAAGAAGAAGAAGGAGGAGAAGAGACGAAAATAATTGACGAAGCTGATCAATGGACTTGGTATTTTCAGTGTTCAGTCAAGTTGGATCGATGAGTCTGTACGAACGGAAGAAAAGACGCTCCGATGTTGCTACAGCTTGTGTTAATTGCGGCAAAACGTACCAATGGTACAGCGCTCTGGATCGTCATTTGAAATACGAATGTGGCAAATTGCCTCGTTTCAAGTGTCCCTATTGTGTTTATGCTGCCAAGCACAGATATCGCGTCTCCAAGCATATAAAGGCTCAACACACTTATCACAATGTTTACGTACTGGATACACAATAATTCAGGACAATCTTACGATTGTGAATTAATTATTTTCAATAAAATTATTAAATTGTAATTATTACTAGACTTATCGTTAAATCTCCTCTTGAGCTGTAAGTAACGATTAATCATCGAAGCTCATATGCCTTGCAACAACAACAACAATAACTGTAATATCGCCTTGCACATTTTTCTTATTCTCATTATCGTTTTTTTTTTGTTTTTTCATATTTTAATTTTTCCCTCGCATTTTTTCAAACATCCACACTGATAACTCATAGTATATATATATATATATATATTTTTTATAGAAATCATTGAGCGATTAAAAATAAATGTAACAATAATCAATGACATTGTCGTTTTTCAGATTTAGCTGATGGAGCTGAGGAAATTGCCCAACCGGATCAACCGATGAGGAGGAATCGATCTCGCACATCCGTCTGGAAATCAAATGCACCAGGAAAATACGATTGTCCAAATTGTGGAAATACGTATAAATGGTATCGCGCTCTTCACAGACATGTCGAGTACGAATGTGGCAAACCACCCCGTTTCAATTGTCCTTACTGTGTTTATGCTGGCAAACACAGATCTCACGTTTATTCACACATCAGAGCACTTCATGGAACATGTGACATCTATGCTATTGATGCCGAAGATCCAGAACCGCCTTGTGCAGTCGTCAAAGTAGAATTGTAATTCATGTGGATTTTTATCTAATTTCATCCTCGTGCCTCTTTCTTTCTCTTTCCTTTTTTTTCTCTCTCTCTCTCTCACACACAAAAGTACACAATCTCTTACGAATATTTTTCGGTTTTTCTCCTCATACAAAGCACTAATTAACAAAACTTGTCACGCTTCACAACATTTTTCCCCCAAACCCTTAAAATATTTGGTTAAAAAAAAAACGAAGATAATATTTTGTCCAGTTTATTGATAAGAAGAAAGAAAAGAAAACTGATACATTAATTATTGTTTGTTTTCAGTACCGAGGGATGATGATGATGATGATGATGATGGTGATGGTGATGATGATGATGATGATTTTGATGATGATGATGATGATCATTTGGAGGATCGAGTTAGTCGTTTGATACCGTACAGAAGAAAAAATGTGCGCAAAGGGGCTACATACAGATTTCGTGCTCGTGGAAAATACGATTGTCAAGATTGTGGAAAATCGTATAAATGGTATCGCGGCCTTCTAAGTCATTGGGAATACGAGTGTGGCAAAGAGCCACGCTTTAGTTGTCCCTATTGCGATTTTGTCAAAAAACACCGAACCCAAATTTATTCGCACATAAGAAGGCATCATTCTTCAAATGCCATTTACGTTGTGGATCTTCATCAGCAATTTTGATGATGTTTTTGTTTTTTTTTTTTTTTTCTTTTCTTTTTCAAGTCTTTTCTCACAATTATCTAATCGAATAAAGTTTTAATGAGTGTTGTAATTATTGTACATTAATCGATAATTCACGATTTGTCTGTTATTAAAGCCCATGCGTGACAAATGTTGTACGTTGTGACATTCTTTTCTTGGTATTTTTTTTTTTTTTTTTTTTTTACTACACTGACAATTTTTCGACTACCAGCACACTAACGATTTGTTTATGGAGAAAAATAATAAGAAGAAGAAGACAGAGAGAGAATTAATGATAAATTATTTTGTGTTTTCAGCATTCATCTATGCCCCATGGATAAAGAAAAATCTCAATGGAGGTGGAAAAAATTCTAAACAACGCGGGAAATTTGGTTGTTCAAATTGCGGGAAGACGTATACGTATTATCGATCTCTTCACAGTCATTTGCTTTACGAGTGCGGCAAAGAACCTCGTTTCAGCTGTCCCTATTGTAGTTTTATTAAAAAAAAGAGATATCACGTATACTCGCACATTAAGAGACATCATCTGGGTCAAGCAGTTTACGCGTTAGATAATCAGCAACATTAATATGTCACGTTAATATATTAATGTGAAAAAATTTATTGAATAAATATGGAAATAATAAGTGTAAATTTTTAATGAAAAAGCCTTGATGATTGTATAGAATTGTGTGTTGTACTGTCTGTTATAATTTCACTCATATTTTTTTTGCCCCCAACAATGTGAATATTTCGAAATAACGAGACGCCTTGTGTTTTCAGTTATCTTCGGTGATACATGGGAGAATGATCTGCCGAGACTGATTGTGGCACGGAAGAAACGGAAAGGAGGACCAGCGACGAGAAGATCGAGAAGAAATTTCACGAAACAACGTGGAAAATTTGAGTGCTCCAACTGTGGCAAAAGATATCGTTACAGTCGTGGACTCAGCAGCCATTTGGTTTACGAGTGTGGCAAAGAGCCACGTTTCGGTTGTCCCTATTGCATGGATTATGACAATAAGAAGCAAAGATCACAAGTTTATTCGCACATCAGACGTCATCATGCCAATCGAGCTGTTTACGCTCTAGACACTCAACCACACATTTAACATTTCCTTGTTAATTTGTTGAAACACGCGAAAAACATCGCACATTGTAATAATAATCATATACTTAATGATTTATCATTAAATTTTACGCATTCCAATTATTTCGGGTATCTGTTTATTTTGAAGAAAAAAAAATGAAAAAGATTCTCTACGTAAGCATTTGTTTTAATGTAAAATTAAGAGTAGAGATTTTGTGAAAAAACGAGTATTGTTGGACTAATCGATTGAAATGTTTTTTTTTTCAGCCTTCATCAATAATGTCGAGCGGTTTAATCACGTGAGCGTACCCACTATAATGCCTGGCAAGAGGAAACGATTTCGGGCCACATCGTACAAGTCTAAGGCACGAGGAAAATACGATTGTCACAATTGCGGAAAAACGTACAAATGGTATCGTGGCTTGCACAGCCATTTGCAGTACGAGTGCGGCAAAGAGCCACGTTTTAATTGTCCCTATTGCGAATACAGGGGAAAGCACAGAACTCATGTTTACTCCCACATCAAGAAATATCATCCTTTATTAGCTATATATGCTCTGGACACTCAACAATAGAAAGAAATCTCATGATTCTCGTTATGTTGACGTACAAAAAATAAAATATACTTTGGATTATATCCACACGATCGAATCTATTGCGTTAAATTATGTAAGAAAACAAAAAAAAAAAAGAGGGTCTCCTCTTGGGCTTTGTCAAAATTTCCGGATTTTTCTTTACTTACCAAAATATTGTTACGAGCTCCTCAATTAAAGAGACGAAAATTATGAAAAAAAAGTGTTAAAAAATTTATCAGACACGAAAAAAGTTACCTCTAAAATTTTCTTTGGAAATAATTAAATAAAATCATGACGAATTTTTCTTCGTCAATTATGAGTTATCAAATAAATTCTACAAGTAATAAATTATTTTTTGTTTTCAGAATTTCAAACTATCGGATGGGACAATAATTTTGGCATGTTCATACCGAGCAACAATATACGATCACGGAATCGATCTCACAATTATAATGGACCGGGAAAATTTGACTGTCATAATTGTGGCAAAACTTACAAATGGTATCGTGGACTTCACAGACATTTGAAATACGAGTGTGGCAAAGAGCCACGTTTTACTTGTCCCCATTGCCATTATATAGCTAAACACAGACCCTACGTTTATTCGCACATCAAGGCAAATCATCCAACACTCGCAATTTATGCTCTCGACATGCAGGAACAATCCTAATAATTTCTTCGAGTTAACTTGTTTCATGCTATTTTGACAATAAATTGTTTTCTTTTCTTCTCCATCCTGATAGATTTATCATTTTTATTTCGTCAATTAGTCCAATTTAATATCATAATCCTTTCATTTTTCTTTCATCTCGAATTTATAATATTTATTAATAAATAAATAATTTCATTTGTTACAGCAATTACGTGGGTCGGATTGGAAAATTTGATCGATCAAACGCGTCATCGAAGCGCAAAATGTACAACTCGTTACAAATACTCGACCGATATGCCCGGAAAGTTCGATTGTTTAAATTGTGAAAAAACGTATAAATGGTATCGTGGACTTCACAGACATTTGAAATACGAGTGCGGCAAACCGCCACGTTTTCATTGTCCATATTGCTCTCACAAGGCTAAACTGAAACCAAATGTTTACTCGCACATCAAAGCAAGTCATCCAAGATGTGAAATTTACGTTTTGGACAATCAGGAAACTTGATACTATTTTGTCACCTTAAATATATTCGTTCAATAAACGTAATTGAGTTGTATTATAATCTTGTGTGATTATCGCTCATATCTAGGATTCTTTGATAACTCATAATTTTTCTATTTATTTTTTCTTCTCTTTACAGAGACTTTTTGTTAGTCCGTAAAATTATCGATCTACCTCAATATCTTGATAATATTGTATAATTTATCTTGAATTTACAGTTTTTTTGTTTTCTTGAATGTTTTTCAGCTGTTTGTTTAGACGTAAACTTAGGCGATTAGTTGAGATTTGTTTTATTGAACAAAAGTATAAAAATATTGAATGATTGTTTGTTTTCAGATTACGATGATGATGGTGTCGAGAAATCGGACGATGCTGCTGGACATAACATTCCCACAAAGTGGGGTGAACCTTTTAGGACAACTCCGACGTATTATCGTACAGAGGGCAAATATGATTGTCCAACTTGTGGAAAAACATACAAGTGGTATCGCTCGCTTCATCGACATTTGCAATACGAGTGCGGCAAAGAGCCTCGTTTCACTTGTCCCTATTGCAATTATTTAGCGAAGCAAAAACCTCACGTTTATTCTCACATCAAGACGCATCATCCCTCATTGGAGGTTTATGCTCTTGACAAGAAGGAGCAAATGTGAATTCTCTCTTTCCATCAGGATATAATATTTCATTAAATAAATGTAATGAATTTGTCAATTGTCCAAAACAAACAAAACAACCAAAACAAAATCATGCTTATATCACTCATTTATAATTTCAAGCCCTATTTCTTCTTTTCTTTCGTTTTTTTTTTTTTTTTCAATCATATTTGTGCCTCGCTCCGACGAACATATCAAAAATTGATGGGAAGAAATTAACGCTTGTCGGTGGACAAAAATCATTTACGTACAAAAATTTCGTTATATTTCACGGGTTTATGGTCTTGCCTCATTTATTTCTTTTCGTTGCATCGTTGCATTTTTTTTTTTTTTTTTTCGCCTCCCCATTTTTAGTTTTCTTTGGCAATTTTGATAATTTGCTTGAAATATGTGGAAATCGTTTGTGCTCATGATGAATGAAACTTGTCCGCAGGTTGGATATACGCTCAACCCGTCTATCCGAAACGTATACATCCGATAAAGGTTGCAGTCGATTCGAAGGTCGTGCGTGCATATCCCAAAGTTGTAACCGACGCTGTTCTTAAATATGCCTGTCCGCACTGTGGATTTCGCAACAAACGAAAGGATCACATTTACAGGCACATCAGAGGAAAACATCCAAACAGTCCTGTTTGCTATATAGATCTCTCGACACTCTAAACACGTGAAGATCAACATTTACCTTCTTATTGGTGTTTGTCAAAGAAGAAAAAAAAAAACACACACACATTCATGTATTATTGTTTACAAACGTTTATTATTTTTTTCGTCAATTATTAATTCTTTTTTATAGTAAGAACAATTTTATCATGTATGTGTATCTATAAAGATGAAGAAAAAAAAAGACATGATCGATTAATTTCAATGATTCTAAAAATTTCACTCATTTCTCAAAAGACAATTTTACCAGAAATTTTCACCATAAAGGAAGAAACTGTTAACCCCACACATTTACATTTTATTTCTCGACACTGTGCAAGCAGATCAACCTTCTTATTTGCGTTTGTCAAAGAAGAAGAAGAAAAAAAAATACATTCATGTATTATCATCTACCATCATTATTTCAAACGATTATTATTTTTTTTCATCAATTGTTAATTCTCTTGTATAGTAAGAACAATTTTATCATGTATGTGTATCTGTAAAGATGAAAAAAAAAAAAAAAAGAAAGAAAAAATGAAAAAGACACGATCGAATTTCGATAATTCTGAAAATTTGACTCGTTTCTTAAAATACGACCAAGAATTTTTACGATAAAAGGGAGAGACTGTTAGGCCCGCACGTTTATTTTACAACGTAGGTGAAAATTTGTGCTTTTTAACAATGTCAACTTTTTCACAAGGACTAATTAGTCTCCATGGCACTTGACTAATCTTAATTTTTGTTTTCTTTTTTTTTTTTTTTTTTTTTCCGTTGCAGAAAACACTCGCAAGGGTTTCATCAGTGTCCGTCGAATGCCCAGAGAGCCTCAGCGTCGTCATATCTCGTATGCCGAGACTCAGCTTCGTCATCCATGTCCAAAATGTTGCCGAAGTTACAAACATCGCAGTCACATGATACGACATTACAGATACGAGTGTGGCACACCACAAAGATTTGGCTGTCCATACTGCAATCGTCATCTTCGCCAAAGGACAAATGTCTGGACTCACATTAGAATGTTTCATCCCCAGCAGGAATTATACTGCATTGATACTGCAACAAACACGAGACTTACACGACAAGATCCAAGAAACGAGTAAAATCGTTTTTTTTTTTCTTTTTACGTATTTTAAGCGACGAGAACGAGTCAATCGTCGAGCTTATCCTTCTTGTGTGAAAGTCAACTCGCCATCAGTGAATGACTGGCCACAGTGATCAATGATCACTTTAAACCTAGAAAGGATAACTGGGGGACAAATGTGGCCCACAAGCCAATTTCAAACTTTCTTCCTGTATTATTAGACGACATTTTTTTTTTGTAGTTTAAACAAGTTTTGCTATCAGAAAACGCGTGGGGAACATGAAGATCCCAGTTAATCCGTAGATGGCAACAAAAATATCTTTTCCGTTCTAGGATTAATAAAAGTCAATAATAATTAAAACAAAAATGAAAAGTTGATGAAATCTATTCGCTGGGTAGGTTACAAATCGCTTCAAACGAATTAATTATATTATCAAACTTTTCTTTACATCCATTTTAGTTGGTAACACTTGGGGTACGAGTTATCGTAAAATGGATTATACGATTCTCAGATTTTTCTCTCAGTTCTGTATTGTATGATTATTTTCAATAAATAATTAAGGGCCTTTTTGTACACATAAAAATGTCACAAAATTGTGGTAATATGCAAACTATAAAGCATTATCAATTCATCTTATGAAAAAACGAAAAGAAAACTTTTCATTTTCTCATTATCATCTAATCTTCATTTCATACGTATTCGGGTCATTCACTGGTGATTTTTCCATACCGAAATTATTCCTCATGATATATTATTGAAATTATTATTATTTTTAAATCTCATTCATGCTTGTGCATATCAAACTTTGGCTCATCTGCATTACGGTTGGAGCATTTTATAATACCAGATTCTAGGATTTTTTCAAGTAAGTATGTAAATTATATCACGAAATTTCCTTCACCAGCCACTCATTGGTATGTTCATCCCAATTGAAATAAAAAAAAAAAAACAAAAACAAAAGAGTTCCAAACGTTAGAAATTGAAGATTTGATTGTTAGGTAGATAGAGTGGGAGATGTTTGAAACAGATATTCGTGATATGATTTTTTTGCTGAGAAGGAAGATAAAAAAAAGATAATTGCACACATTTAACATGTAAATATTTGTAAAAGAAATGGGGGTAGTGAAATTGTGTACTCTGTGGTGGAAATAAATTTTTATGCGCAAAGTTTTATTTCCTCTCTCTCTCTCTTTCTCTCTCTGTCTCTCTTTTAGCCCTTCAGGACAAAAAGTCACAATGAGATTTGACTAATCTTGAAATATTATTTTTGTTCGTTACAGATTACAATCGGAAAGGTTGGATAAATGTTCGTCACGTGCCAAGAGAGAGAAACTCGTACGCGGCGGCGCCTCAGAATCGTCATCCATGTCCAAAGTGTTGTCGAAGTTATAAAAATCGAAGCCACATGATACGACATTACAGATACGAGTGTGGTACAGCACAGAGATTCGAGTGTCCATACTGCAAGCATCATCTTAGACAGAGAACACACGTTTGGACTCACATTAGGGCGTTTCATCCAAATCAAGAATTATACTGCATCGACATTGCAACTAACACAAGGCTCGCAAGACAGGATCACAGAAATGAGTGAAATTGTTTCGTGGCTTCGTGGCCTAAAATTAACCGATCTGAGAGCTTATCCTCGTGTGTATGATTTTATTTATAAAAAAAAAAAAATCGAACAAAGTGCCCAAGTGTCTGAGAGATAGAATATTTCTTTGTTGAGTATAGATAGAAGAATTGAAGATGTTAAAAAAAAAAAAAAAAATACAGTCTGTCGATCAAAAAATCCATTTTAAAGGGAAGAAATAATAATTGCACACTCTTAATTTGTAAATATATTATAATAAGTAATCGGGAAAGTAAAATTGTTCTCAAGATATATATTTTTATGTGCAAATTTTTATTTCTTCTTTCATCATCGGATACTCGTCGAATAAAATAAGACATTATAAACTAGGCGACTATTTTCTCCTATAGCTTTTACTATTTATCTTTTTCCCATATCCCAATATTGTTTAAAATATTTTTTTTTAATAATCAACTTTTTTTGACCGATAGTTTTTGCTCGTAATTAAGGAACGATCGATGTTTATTTAAAATAATTGATTTAATCTCAAATACCATTTCAGGAAATTATAGGAGGAGGATGAAGAAGATAACGGCTGATGATAGATTGGGCATCGTAGGATCGCGTAATTCAACAACTGGAATGTATCAATGTCCAAAGTGTTACAAACAGTACGCTTGGAAGAAATCAATGTTGAAACACGTTAGACATCAATGTGGACAACCGGAACGTTTCGAGTGTACACATTGCTCGACCAAATATCATCAAAAAGTTCAAATTGTTCGTCATCTTCAAATTCATCATGCTCACATGCCACAAATTTTTCGTGACAGCAGGTTCAATTCATTCGTCAGGATATTGTGAATTCGACGAGGACAATGTATAAATAAAATTTTGACTTGAACAAAAAAAAAGAAATGAATGTTGAATGTTGACTTGAAAAAATTAAGAAAGAAACCAAAAAAATTGTACAATTACTCCCATAGCAAACGCAAATTACTTTTAGCTGAGCAAATTCGCGATATCAGTGCTCATTTTTTTCTATTCTTCTCTTTCTTTCTTTTTTTCTTCTGTTTTTTTTTACAAAATATCTTTACTTCCAGGAATGTTATGGGACGTGGTGCAAGTATTTCTTCGAGTAACGTATAAATGTTGAAATTCCAGGTTTGTACGGGCCCCATCTGGATCTCAGTTACGTTTTGCAAACGGTCGATTGCAACTTCAGAAACAACGATGACGAGATAAATAATTCGATGGATTCGAAGATGACCATTGATGGATCTGTTTATCGTCAACCACAAGAACATCAGGATGATCGAGATGGTGAAACGTCAAGTGGCGAATATTTTCCACGATGGAGACGACAAATTCCTGATAAACTCGTCGAATCTCCATTATGCTCGGAGATTTCAGGATCAACGAGCAAATTATTCTCCTGTCCAAAATGCGGACGTGGATTCACTGCAAAGGGCAACATGATGAGACATTTCAAATACGAGTGTGGTCAAGAGCCAAGATTTCAGTGTCCTTATTGCAATTTTCGTAGCAAACAAACGTCAAACGTCATGACACACATAAGAACTCGTCATGTGGGCGAACGAGTTTATGTCGTCCATCTCAAGTATTAGGGAATACAAAGAGTCATTAAATAATTTGAATTAATCGAAGAACCAAGAAGAAAAAAGAAACCTCAATGACAAAATTATTTCATCGATACTGAATAATTATTCTCAGAAGCTTCATTTCATTAATTTTCACACATTGATATTTTTTTCTCTTCTTCTTCTTGTGTGTGTGTGTGGGTGTGTGCATCTTTGTCCGATCACTGAAGATCATTAATACAGAATCTACAAATTCGATTTTATAATCTGTAACATTTTATTAGATGTGTAAATAAATTCAACAAAACTCGACAATCGTCGATGTAATTATTCACGAGTTTAATTTGTGACTTTCGTTGCATCATCTCTATTGTTTTTTTTTTTGCTATATATCGATGATAATTAATTGTGGAGTTTTTTTTCGTGCACTCTTTTCCCAATGCTTTGGAAGCTTTTTTCTAGGAAGCTTTTTTTGAGAAGCTATAATGAGAGTTTAATTTCTTCAGAGCAGATCCAGCTTGCAGGGCACGTGAAAATTTGTCTTGTTTCTCGATCTCAAACTTAAAATCTTACTAACGAAGTTGGTCTTTGATCTTTTCAGATCTCTTCAGTATGGATTTCTTTGTCAATTTGGGAGATCCAATGGCAAAACCGAGCATCGATCCTTCATCGTCCCAGCAGGATGGCAATCGTTTCTACTGCCCAAAATGTTTGCACAGCTTCAGCCGAAAGGACAATCGTAATCGTCATTTTAATTACGAGTGTGGACAACAGCCGAGATACAAGTGTCCTTATTGCGCATTTCGCAGCAAACAGACGTCAAACGTGATGGCACACATTAGAAGTCGTCACCAGAATGAACGTGCCTACGTCGTTCGTCTACAGACCAACGAGTTCTTTGGCGCATACTAGCCATTTTAGGAAAAATATGAAGCAAAAAAGAAACTAAAAAAAAAAAACTTTCCAATTTCTCTCTTATCAGAGCTAATCGTGACACGAATTGAAAGTTTCACAGACACTTTTCTGGCTCTCACTGATTCATTAATTAAGGTCAGGACTGATTCCCTCTTGTAATCGATGGAAGCTAAAAAACAGAAAAAAGTGCAAATAAATTTCGTATCACCGTAGCAACAATTTTGCCACGTGATGTTTCTTTCATCTAATGGATTATTAGTATATAATGTTATTTTTTTTTTTTCCTTAAACTGTTCGAATAAATTTTATATCTCGTGGGCCTCTTTTTTTTATTTGCATTCAGTGAGTTACCAAGCGCTTACAATGAAAAAGTTTTTGTTTTACCCTTTTTTTTTTCGTCACGCTCGAGATAAAACTCTTGTCGGGGGAAAGTTCCAGCTTGACAAGACACCCCAAAGTTTGCTCCTCTCGTATTTCCATGGCCGCCTATAACGATATTGGTAAGCTAGTTTTTGATTTTTTTTTTGCTTTCAGAATCCTTCATGGTGAATCCCGAGACAAGCATGGCTGCTGGTCCATCAAGTTCAAGGATGACGAGATTTCCATGGGGCTTTCAACGACAGAAGAGTCTCTCCTATTGTCCAAAATGTTTGCGGGGCTTTACTCTCAAGAGCAATTGCAAGCGTCATTTCAAATACGAGTGCGGACAACTGCCAAGATTCAAATGTCCATACTGTGAATTACGGAGCAAACAAACATCCCAAATTTATTCGCACATAAGAAAAAAGCATGCGGGTGAAAATATTTTCTTCATCGATCTGAAGTCGTAACGATGGAAATTTACACCATCAACGTCTATTTTTTATTTTTTTTCGACGTTCCTATTTCGTGTGTGTGTGCGTGCGTGTGTGTGTGTGTGTGCGTTGTGTCGTATCATCACGTACACTACTCCGTCAAATCTGTATGGTTGTTTTCGAGAATGAAAAAAAAAAAAAAATGAAAACACGAAAACAAAAAATCAAATAAACTTTTTCTCTAATCTCGAAAAAGATGCTGAAAGCTTTCATTATCAGACAGGTAAATTTGAGCTGAGAAGATTTCCAAAACGAGTGAGTTATTCTTTATTTTATTTTTTTAATTCATTTAACTTGTCATATATTTCTGTACATCATCTCGATTTCTTCCTCGGAGGAGTTGAAGAATTATTTTTAGCTTCATTGCGTTACACTTCCTCTCGCTCTCTCTCCTAACCCCCCCTCTTTTTCCTTCTCTCTCTCTCTCTCTCTCTCTCTTTCTCTCTGTCCCTCCAATTACTGTTATATCTTCAAAGGCTGACTAACTCGATGAAATTTTTTGATTTCAGAAGTACAACGTTACGATCATCTATATGGGAAATACGGAAGCGTTTATCCAGGAGTTGCTAAAGCGGAGGGTGGCGGATATACACGTAGACCGACAAATCGTTTGATTCACGTATGTCCAAAATGTGGCAACGGTTACACCGCTAATAAAAGCCTCCAGCGTCATTTACGTTACGAGTGCGGATTAGCGCCAAGATTCAAGTGTCCTTATTGCGAGGCACGCTGCAAACAAAAAGCTCACGTTAACGAGCATATACGTAGACGACACACCGGCAAGAGAATTTACATCATCGAGTCAACGAGCTGAGTCATTTCTTCGAGAAGATCTGTATCTTCATCTTCTTCTTCTTCTTCTCCTTCTTCTTCTTCTTCTTCGCAATTAAACTTTCCAAAGATTTGTATGCTGTAACAAAAGTCTAGTGGAAGATGATTGTTAATTTATTCGTCGTGCTTCATTATAAAAGTGATTATGCAACAACAAAAATGACCCTCGTTAGTATTATTGTTTCTTCTGCATCTAGCAAGTGATATTCGTCATTTCCAAACGTAGTTGCATATTAAAAACTGTAAAATGCAATACCTCTTGGATCACAGAAAATTGTCTGACTTGCTCAGTTAATAAAATGTGATATATTCAAGGGTTGTCGAGTGTGGACATCGTTTTTGTTTTGTTCACCAAATTCGTTCGTTATTTTTTCATAATTTTTTTTGTTTCTTCTAGAAATATGTTGATGATTTTTTTTCCATTGGATGCAGCGAATAAACCAGAGGATATTTGTACGAGTGTCCGGAAGTACAATCGTGCTGTCCCCCCTTCCCACATCTATATTTGTTGTTTTTTTTTAAATTTTTTTATACAAAAACTCGATTCTCACTAATCGAAAAACTCGTTCTTCTATTGCAGATGTTGGAAGCGTGAAGATCAAACGCGAGGATGAGCTCTACTCAGAAATTAAGAAGAACGGCGATAATGATGATAATCAATATAATGGCCATCATCATTATTACGAATCAGGGCAAAATGTCACGTACAACGAATGCGATCATTCGGCAAATGTTATCGAAGATTCAAAACCACCCATGACAATGAGACCTCGTCAATATGAGCTCGTGGAAAATATTCTCGATCAGCGATATCCTTGCTCACGATGTTCGAGGACTTACATGCACGCTTGGGGTCTTAAGAGACATGAAAATTTCGAGTGTGGTCAAGAGGGCCAATTTATTTGTCCATATTGTGAAAAAAGAATGAAGCAACGTGGTCACGTTTATCGACACATAAGATATAGTCATCGTGGCAAGAGCGTTTACTGTCTCGATCCATAAACACCAATTACGAAATTTATTATTTCAACCAGCACAAAAACGCTTATTTATAGTTTATTTTTCTTTTTTTTTCTCCAATAAACGAGAAATAAATCACCTGTAGCTTCAATTTCTAAAAAAAAAAAAAAAAAAAACCATCGCAACAAAAATCACAAAGACGAGAGGATGATTTGGCATTTTCTTCATTTCAGATTTTCCCGACGATTTGTTAAACAATGAAAGACAAAAATGAATTATCTCTGTCCCTTGAGAAATTTCTCGATAATTCGTGGCTGAGCTTTATATACACAAATTTTATATTTATTTTCGGGGTATGAATATATTTATATATTTATCGCTTTAGCATAAATTGATATAGGTAGAAAATAGACACATGTGTACTAAGCATGCTCTCTCGCTTGGAGGCGAAAATAAATTTTTTATATTAGAGTGAAAGAAAAGAGAAAAACAAAATGAACGTTTAATGGAAGATTGTAGATCATCGGGGCGAAGAAAGTTCTCAAATTCTCTCTTTTTTACATTATTTATTTTATCGCACTATCTCGTTTGGGATCGCACATGTTTCCTATTATATATTGTTGGTACTAATTTCATATATATATATATATATTTATTTTTTTTGTCTGCCTCTGAAATATAGATATTCTGCCATCGATGATGTCATCGAAGAATCTATTGAGGAATTATCCAGTGTTGCCGTTGATCAAGGATCTGGCTACGATATGGATGGTGAAACAACGAACGCAATTTCCATATCGGTGCGAGCAGTGCGGAAAGGGCTATCAGCACCGAGCCACCCTCGTCCGTCATACAAGGCACGAGTGCGGCAAGGAGCCGCAGTTCAAATGTCCATACTGTCCTCACCGGACCAAACAACGAGGAAATCTTTATCAGCACATAAGAACGAATCATCCAGGAAAAAATGTCTTCTCGAGTAGTATCTAGCGTGTCAGCGAGATCATGGATAATCTCATAATTGGACAAACGAATTTCTATCGTCTTCTCCTTCTTCTTCTTCTATTTTTTTTTTAAATTTTATTTTCTATTTTTTGTTATTTATAAAATCTAATTTAGGGGCCATGGCAAGAGCGTCGTTGCCATCGAGTAACGAGAATTTTTATCGAAGAATTCGTTTTTTCGATTTCCTTGTAGAGAAAAGAAGAAAAAAAAAAAAATTCCAGCTACTCTGTCTCAATCGTGTACAGAGACAAAATGATTTTTCAATCTATTGAAAAATTATAATAATAATAATAATATGTATAATAATTATATTTAATTTCATTCTACCTCCTACCTCTATCTCTAATCGCTCGTTTAATCCTCAAACGAGAGATATTTGGATTAATAAAAGTATACAAGTGACTGATGTTTTTTTTTTTTTTTAATTTCGATAGCTCTAGTTGGAAAATGCTAAAAATTCATTTATACGCATACGAATGAATCTTCCCTGCGATGTAAACGCTTTATAAATAAATAAATAAATAAATAAAATATTTTCATTAATTTTTTTTTTTTGGTACTTCATCGACTGACGTGATAATTTTTATTGATTTCAGGATCTGCATTGGCATGGTCGGATTATCAGCATCAATTCTACTACGAGCAACGAACTGTCCAGCAACGTCGCTCGGTCCATCAAGTTACGGCCAAAAGTCGACGTGACAATGAAGTTTGCGTTGACAAACAGCCGGGCTGCTTCAAATGTCCAAAATGCGGCAAAGGCTACAGATGGCTCAGAAATATGAAAAATCATCTCAAGGTCGAGTGTGGCAAAGATCCAATGGAGTGCTGTCCTTACTGCCCTCACAGAACGAAATACAAGCGGAGCCTGCAAAAGCACATACTTCGAATACACTGCGCTTGATATTCTCAAAATTTTGAGTCTCTCAATTTTCGCGCTCTCGTCGTATTTTTAAATTAGTAATTTTCTTTTTTTTTTTCGTTGTACATTGAAGAGAATACACATGTCGTTATATGATCACATAAAAAAAAGAAAACTTGGTGAATATTCAAGCTCTATTGGTGTATACACGCTGTGTTGCCTCAATTTGCCCTACATTCATATATAAAGTATTATATATACGTAAAATCGAGTCGAGTCAATTTACATGACAATTTTATCATTAATTGATATTTTTATTAATTATTTATTTCAGTTGGTGGTGCATATCGATGCTCTATTGGTGTATACACGCTGTGTTGTCTCAATTTGCCCTACATTCATATATATATATATATATATATATATAATTATTATATATATGTAAAATCGAGTCGAGTCAATTTACATGACAATTTTATCATTAATTGATATATTTATTAATTATTTATTTCAGTTGGTGGTGCATATCGATGCTATCGTTGCGGCAGAGCTTACACTTGGCTCAAAAGCCTCAACAAACACATTCGTACCGAATGCGGATTACCACCGACTCATCATTGTCCCTACTGTCCTCACATGACAAAACAGAAGTGGAATATGAACGTGCATATTATGAAAATTCATGGATCTCGTGCCACTAAATCGTGGCGAGATTTTCAGAGACGTTAAAGACTATAATTTCTTCGTGTTAGCCTCTTTTTTTTTTGTTTTTAATTCGTACTTTGCTTTATTTTCTTCTCGTCGTCGAATAAATATTCTTCTCTATTGTCTTATGTCTTCTTCATGGTTAGTGCCTGAGAAATATTAGGAAATATCGATTTATCCCTGCTTTACGATCGAGTCACATCTCAATAATTCACAGCCTTTCTTCCCCCTCCTCCTTGTCCATCCTCTCTCACTGATCTTCCATTATTCTACTCTTCCTTGGGCACTTCCGGTCATCAGAGGTTTTGGATGCCAGTCTTAAAAAAATTCGATTACTTCCCACCGATTTTACTACTCGATCTGTATACTGACTAGCAATTTTCGTTTCAGGTGTCAGATACACGTGCGATTGGTGCGGTCGACATTTCGCTTGGCCATCGAGTCTTCGTCTTCATCAGAAAATGGCCTGTGGAAAACCACCAAATTTTTACTGCACCATGTGCGACTACAGATCCAACTTCAAGGGAAATCTCAAACGACATTTGTACTCGATGCACAAGATAATGATGTGCTGATGACCTCTTCACCCTCCCCTCCCCCACCCCATCCTACCTCAACCTCTTCTTAGCACATTAATTAATTTCAGGATCTTTATTGAACGAAGAGATAAGTGACGAAGAAATTCAATCGAAATTCAACGAGAGGAATTCCTTCGGAAGAAGAAATGACAATGGAACCTTTAAAAAAACAACGAAGAACCTCGATGAAAGAGAAAGAAAAAGAGAAAAGATAATTTGGTAACGGTGTTTAAGAATAAAAAAAAAAAATTAAAAAAAAAAATGCTCAACGTTGTATCCAACTTTTGAATTTTGTTTTTTATTTTTTTATTTTACTTGATTTTTCGTGAGGCATGCGCTTCGATGTTAGCGAATAGCCAGAACCACGTGCTCATGTTAATTCCTTTCTTTGCATCCCTTAAGGAAGATGAAAAAAAAAAAAGTACATACACAGCCACACAGACACACACAGACATAGATTTAAAAATGCACACACACGCACAGACAGAAATACAAGTACAGACACAAACACTCGAGATCCAGTTTTGTTTTTTTTTTTTTTTTTTTTTTTTTTTTCATTGATTCGTAGCCTCTTATAGAGAGAAAATCTCGAGGCTTTTCGAGTCACGAGACTGGAATTGAGACTATAATATAATTCGCGTAGAAATTTAATTCGTCATCGTTGTATAATATTTTTACAGATACCCCGCTGTTCCCGATCGTTAGGCCTCGACTTCACGTCTGTCCACGCTGTGGTCAAATGTATTCGTGGGCCTCAAATCTACGGAAACATCTCAAGGTCGGCTGCGGAATGGTCACCTGCGAGACACACTTTTCCTGTCAGTACTGCCCTTACAGATCGAGGATTCAAGCTAGCTTCTTGAAGCATCTGCTGTCGGTCCACAATATCAAGTAGACGAAAGAGAGAGAGAGAGATAGAGAGCGAAAAGAGAAAAAAAAAAAAAAATCAAAGCTTCTTCACGAGGCAATCGAGATCGAGGGTTCCAGCAAGCTTCTTGAACCATCTATCGGTCCACAATATCAAATAAATGAGAGAGAGAGAGATAAATGAGAAAAAAAATCAAAGCTTCCCCACGAGCCAATCGAAGCACAAAAAAAAACTTGTTTGCGTGCGTGTGTGTTTTGTGTACGAATGAATAGGACAGTGCGATTTTTTTTTTTTTTCTTTAAAGTACAATAGAAAATTTTAGATTGAGAATCAAAATGATATTATGACAAATATATCAACTTCTAGTGTATACTTTGTAGCTTATATCCACACAGGTTTTAAGTCAACGACTAGAGAGACAGACACAAATTTCAAATCGTACTTGTCACATCGCATTTACCACTGTGTATCACATCCTATACGTGATTAATTTTATTTCTCACGAGGGGTGAGGAGGAGGTCAATTTTTTTTCTTTTACCGATTCTTGCTCAACGGACAAACTTCGAAATGAAAAGAGCGAGGCAAAGTGAGAAAAGGGACAAAAAGAGTGCAAATGATGAAAGAAATAATGAAAAAGTCAATGATGAATTTTCAACGATAACGACGTGTAACAACGGATAATCATTTTAGTCATGTAGTAAATGCTTAATTAAGGATCTCTTACACCCTACGATAAAATCGGACATAGAGAGCGTTTAGCTGTATGAAAACACCAAAATATGTTTTTTTTTCTATTTTTTTTTTCGTCCATCAAAAAAAAAAAAAAAAAAAAAACAAAGTGTATGCGTGTAACGAAGATAACTATTATACCATTTTATGGGTTTTAGTTTCTCTTCAAATAAACTCATGTAAATACGCGGTCAAGATCTTTCACGGGAATTTCTCCAATCTATCCTATATTTTTTTCTTTTCTTTTGCAGAGACGCAAAAATGTATTTTCTAATATGTTTGCCAATCGTTAATGGAAAATATTATTTATCTTCCATATTAGCCATGAATTGATACACGAAAATATTATCAATTTGTTTCAGGTTTTTCGAGCCTCTGGGATGATTACAAAATCCTTAAAACTGAGGAAATTGACGAGAATGGAACTGGCACATTTCTTCAAATGCGGGATGGAAATTCGTCCTGCGAAAATACCGAATATTACTACGAGACTACTGATCATCCTTTGTCAAAATCATCGAGATCTCGCTACAACGAACAATCGGATACTTCTGGTTACAAGTGCAACAAATGCTCAAAGACTTATCGCTGGAAGCAACATTTGATCGCACATGCGAAAACAATGTGTGGCTCGACCAAAGAGGAGTGCTGCCCTTTTTGCAGTTATCGAACAAATCGACGATGGAACTTGAAGTCTCACATGAAACGAATTCACACAGTCGCGTGAAGCGAGTGACGGAGAAAAAAAAAACAAAAATACAAAACAAAAAATGAGAAAAATATTAAGACACGCGTTATTTTTTTTTTTGTTGCAAGTAAATATTCTCACCATGACGATAAATTTATATGCCGAGTGCAGTATTCTTCAAGTTTGGGGAAAAAAAGAAAAAAAAAATTATCGATTTCTCGAAAATTTAAACGAGCACGTGCTTTTTATCGTGATAATTGTAAACGAGAAAATTTCCAATAAACAAAAAAGCCACATTACTCGAACTTTTTTTTTTTTCGGCTTAAATTGTAATCGCCACAACTTCGTCATAAAATTTTTCATAAGGTGTATGAGGTTTTTTTTTTTTTTTTTCAGAGAGTTAAATCATCGTTCTTAATTTTATTTTATTTTAATCCACAGGTATGCCAGTTTGGCCAGGTCAGCGAGTCAGACATGGAAGTTATGCGGACGATCCTAATCTCATGAGACGAGCGATAGAGGCTGTGAGGAATGGATTATCATTGAGAAAAGCAGCCGCAATGTTTTCCGTGACAAAATCGAGTCTTCATCGTCATCTTCACATGGGTCTGGCCTCATATCGTCAAAGAAATTTACCGTACGAGTGACGAAAATTAAGCGAAGAATAATTCCACGAAATATCTATATATATATATATTTTTTTTTAATCCTTTTCGATTGTACATAATAAAATTAAGTGAAATTTCGGATAATTTTTCATTCATGCGCCCGAATTTTGCCAATTCAAAATTACACACGACCCTCACCTGAACTAAAATATTCCCGATTTATTGGCAATTCGTAAGGCAAAAACTCGACTGACTATTTGGCTAAAATTTGTTGCAGGTAACCAGATGCACGTTTGTCCCCGTTGCGGGACGTCCCATCGTCACAAGAAGAATCTCTTGAGGCATTTAACCATCGAGTGTGGCAAAGATCCGGGCTTTAGATGTGGCTACTGTAATCACAAGTCAAAGAGAAAGGGAAACGTGGTGGCTCACATTAAGAGGCGACATCCAGGACTCAAAGTCAAGTGGACGAGCGAAGAATCGGCAAATTTTTCCAGATAACTCGATATTATTGTCCGATCTTCTATTTTGTTTCTTTAATCGTTATTTTTTCGTCGATTGTATGATAATTGTAAAAATTAAAGTTAAACATTTGAGAAAATATGTCGTTGTGTCCAGCTTTGAAGCAAAAGTAACATTTTTTTTTGAATATTTTTGTTCGTTTCTTACTCCTTGTATTTTTTTTTTCATTTAATTATTTTATTCTTTTATTTTTATTATTTTTTTTCAAGCAAAGACATAACATCCGTTCGTGCTTGAATACTTTGATTGTGGGGAATCCCAAGTTTCATAATATGTAATGATAAAACAAAAACAAAAAAAAAACTAATACAAAATTTTTTCATTATTGTTGCTTGCAGATGCAAGAATGGCGGGACTGTTGAGCTCCCAGAGGGTCACGTATCCTTGCAAGAATTGCGGCAAGATTTACAACTACTACTCGAGCTTGGCGAGACACTTGAAACACGAGTGCGGAGTTGAGCCCAAATTTCATTGTCCATTGTGCTCTTACAGAACAAAGCACAAATCGAGTCTGAATACGCATCTTAATGGTAGACACATGAAGCTGGTGAATGATTATTACGTCATGCCTAATGGCAATGGATCATCGTCAAGTTCCATGGACAGATCTGATTTAAAATTCTTAAACAATTGAAGAAATAAATTTTCAACGATTATGAAGAATCTCGATTTCCTGGTGAAATCAAATCCCACGACCAGAATTATCAGAAAATCTTACATCGTTGTTTTCTTTGTGTGTGTGTGTGTGTGTGTGTGCAAATTAGTGGCTAGACGAGATAATGAAAACAAAAAAAATGTAGGGCCGAAGAAATTTAGAAGAATGGAGATGTTGCCAGAGAGCTGAAGATGCTCGTCAAGCTCATCGCCTCGTTCTCTCTCCCTCTCTCTGGTTCGATTGAAGATGCTCTCGATATCTGCGATATCGTTGGATCTGTGAAAAAAAAAAGTCCCACTATAAATCATACACGAGTAGTGCAATACAGAGAGTGCAATAATAAATTGTTAATTTAGGGATATTAAAAAAAAAATGAAAACAAAAAAAGGAAAAAAATATCCTTGGAAATGAGTGTTGCCCTCTTTTTACCAAATATCCTCGCGTATGTACCACCTAAGTTTGCTTTGAGTATATATTTTATTTCAAGCTGTTCAATGCACAATTTGTACTAACGTATTTTTTTTTTCTTCATTTTCAACGTTTTCAGGTCGTTGGCGAAGAAACGGACCGGAGATCATACAGAAAATTGACAATCGTAAATTTTTCTGTACAAACTGCACAAGACCGTTCGACTTCGAGCAATGGCAGAAACATCAGACGAGGGACTGCAAGAGACCGGCAATTATGAATTGTCCACACTGTCCGCACTATAAGAGCAAGAAGATGTATAATTTGCGCAGGCACATATTACACATACACGGCCACGTACTTTAATTCTCATATAATGCCAAAATGTTCGATTTTAATATTGTATAATCATTGGAGCTAAATAAATAAATATGTATAATAAATTATTAGAATATCAGCATCATAAACAATAAAATAAGCTGATTAATCTTTTTTATACCATTTTCTTATATATTTTTTTTCTTTCTCTTTCGTTTATACAAATTTCATTTTATCTTTGCCTGCACCATTTGTCAATTCTTCTTCTCATTGTCATTGATTTTTCATTATTATTCTCAACGTGTTTGTTTCATTGTTTAAAAAATTACAGAAAAATCGAAGTTTTGACGCAATTTCCAGGCAATATTTATTAAATCGTGATTGTTTTTTTTTTTTCATATTAATCGATTAATTCATGATTACAGATCACAATGTACCGGAGATGTATGGAATCGGATCGATGATGGGTCCAAGAAGATTACGAGGACAGGGACGTATGATTTGCGAAAATTGCGGCAGACGTTATCATCAAGCGAAAAATCTCAGAAGACACATGATGAACGAGTGTGGCAAAACGCCGAGTCTTCAATGCTCTTATTGTCCCTACAAAGCTACGTACAAATCATATCTCGAGATTCACATGACGAAACACACGAGAAATCAACAATTCGGTGGAATGTGCTTCAATCCATACGAAAATCCATGAAGGAAGAATGAATATATATATATATATATATATATATATATATATATATATATATATATATTTCCAATGCAAATTTCTCGAACGAGCTCAAAGAGATTAAAAATGTTTTATGTAATTAAATTATTTGTATGCGAAGAATAATCGTAATAATATTATACAAGAATAATTGGCAATGATATAGAGCTACTAGCTATAAGTGTAGCAATTTATTCATTGCCGAAATTCTCTGAATGATCCTCCACGAATTTCATCTGTTTACCTTCATTTTTTTTTTTTTTTTTTTTCATCTTACGAAAAATGTTTTTTTTTTTAAATATTTATTCTCGCGGTGAATTTTACAATTTTTTTTCTTTTTCGTCCCCATTTGCGGAATTACAAGAAGCTAAAACGTGAAAGAATATTTTTTCTGCTCTTTTTTTACAGAACGTAAGTACAGCGCGTCAAATTGGACAGTGCCAACATTGCCATCGACATCGACGGATTATTTTGGAAGGCGTCTACGCTCGACGACTCATAGCGCCGAAGGAACGGAACTTCTTAATCCGGGATATCGTCGTCTTGGAACGAAAAAATATCTTTGCCTCGATTGTGGCAGTACTTTTGCTCTGAAAGCATCGTTAATGCGTCATCAATATCTCGAGTGTACAAAGACACCACCCCCGAAGAAACGTCGAACCGAGCCGTGCAAACCAACCACTGATAAGAAACCACCGAAAAAGCACGATTGCGCAAATTGCGGTCGCACTTATGCATTTTACACCTCATTATGGCGACATCAGAATTACGAGTGCGGAATGGAGCCAAAATTTGATTGCACCATTTGTCAAATTAAATTTGCCCAAAAGAGCAATCTCGATCGTCACATGCGCAATCGACACAGCTCGACAATGATCACTCCGCAAATTTAATTATTTCTTTTCTAATCTTTTGTCCCATTCGTTACTTTTTTTTTTTATTTCATTTTATTTTTTCCTTTTCATGTTTTTTCTATACATTCATTGTGTGTTTTTTTTTGTAGCGGCTCCAACCTGATACCCATGTTCAAAGTAGCTAACGGTAAAAAAATGAGTTTTTTTTTTCTTTCTGTCCGACGATCCAAAGATGAGGGAATTTTGGTTTTTTTTTTTTTTTTTTTTATATGTAATGTTATTGAGAAAATGTACATGTAGGAAGAATAAAGAATCATGCATTACCATACCATCTCTAGTGTCGTCCTAAAACTCTGGGTAAAAGTATATTTCCTCCTCCTGGAAGCAAAAAAAAAAAGTGTCGATCGCAAAATTTATCATATGTTTATTTATTTTTTTGTTTTTGTTAATTTTTAACACTCGTATTTTTTTTGTTTCTTCTCTTTTGTAGATCCTTCGAGAGTCAATGGACGAAGGTATCAGCGAAGATCTAGACCCCTCAATGAATCCACTGGCGATCCATCCTTCAAGTGTCCAAATTGTGGCAGATCTTACAAGATGAAGAGAACACTCGCTCGTCATATGAATTTCGAGTGTGGCGGACAACGGAACTACGCGTGTCACGTTTGCCCCTCAAAATATACCCAAAATATAACATTGCGACGACACTTGTTGCAACGTCACAATATTTACGTACCACCAATGTTCTCCGTACCAAAAAGAATATTCAGTCCCGGTGACAAGCGAATATATTAATGAAGCTGATCGAGAAGTTTTTTCATCTTTGTGCAGTTGGCAAAACAAAATCGATCATTTAGTTCACGATCGAAGATGATGAAAATTCGAATGACAAAACCATACAAAATGATTTTTCAATTCTATAATTATGAATAATTGTTTTTCTTCATTTGAGAGACGAATTTTTCTTGAAAAAAAAAATAATTCGAATCAATGAATCATTCTTATTTCTTTCACAATTATTTTAACATAAAATCATTTTGAAATGTTTATTCATTGGAACGTTTTAGCCTTCTCGTTCAGTTTTTCATTAACAAAATTAATCATCGACTCAAAGTCATTTGTACTAGCCACAAAAAAAAAAAAAAGAAACCAAATACGACAGAGTGCATTACGCATCATATTTAATCATGTAAGACATAACGCGCGTCAATAAAGCGAAGCGATAACATTCTAAGAATAAAGTGAAAGAAAAATTATGTATAAAAATCGTGATCTCTGTTTGTCGATATTTGTACAGCACGATTAATTTTTTGTCTGTCTAATATTTTCGTAAATTTATCAATTTTTCATCCAGAGGATTTTTTTTTTTTTCTTTATAATCGCCCACAAATTTCATGCTCATTCAAACACGACTAATTTCTGATTCTTTTTTTTTTTGTTTTCTACAGATTTCTTCTGGGAGCCAAAATTCACGTGCCCGAAATGCGGAAGAAACTACACACTGCGAAGCAATCTTGGTCGTCATATGAAATGGGAATGCGGTGGAAAGAGAAGATTTGCCTGTATCTACTGCGGTTATCGTTTTACACAAAAAACTACGCTTTGCCGTCATTTACAAAATATACACAATATTGTTATGGCGAATCCCATCGAATTCAATCACTTGTAGCTCAATCGTTTTCGAATATATTCTCATTAAAAATGAAAAAAATTCACACGAACAAGCCATATTTAAATTCTCGATCTATCCGTTGATAATTTGTTGTGAGTAAAAAAGAAAAGAAAATTGAACTTTTTATCTCAAATGACATTTTAATTAATCACAGTGACGTTATCATTAATTTTGAAAATTTTATCGTTTCAGACTCGAAAGGAAAATGGCACGGTGAAGAAATAGAAGATCCGCTTCACATTGGGCCTCATCGACAAAAATCTAAACTCGCCATGTGTCGAAAAGATGGCGTTCCTACGATATTGTGCCATTGTGGCCGAGCATATTTCACACGAACTGGACTCTACAATCATCAGCGTTACTCCTGCGGGGGACAGCAGAGATATATTTGTGATATTTGTGGACGTGCTTTTTCCCAAAATTCAAGTCGTCGACGCCATCTGCGCTTGACTCACAATGTCGTACGACCGCCATTACCACGTGGAGGTGCGAGGAAACGACGATACTGAAGAGTACAAGTTTCACTCGACACTGAAGATATTATCGCCTTTTGCTAAATATTACCATCACGTTTCGATTTTTTCTGTTTTTTTTTTCCCCCATTTCAGGAAGACAATTTATACATTTTTTTGTTTATTACCAAATTCTTTTATGTTTAGTTGCTTTATGCTTGCATTATTCGAGCAGCTTATTCTTCGTATATTTCTTCCTTTTATTTCTTTAAAACGTCTCAATTATTTTCGAGGGAATAAAATTTTACTTTAATCTTTTTTCGTCTTAGTATTTTTAAATTAAAATATTGGCGAGAAGAGAAAAGAAAAAAATTAGCCAACATACTGTGTGTGTATTAGATGAGCCTCAGATTTGAATAAATCCCATCTTGCATAAATTTGTGCAATTTAAACGATAATCAAATATATCTTCGCAAAATCAAGTGTTTCTCTGATTTGAGTAACGATCTGAAAAAAAAAGAGCAAAAAATTTATTCTGATTTATTGGAAAATTAAGTGCGCTATTGTTGCTAATTTCTTCAATTTTATTCGATCAAATTGCAGAATCGAGTGGAGCTTTTCACGCGTATCCAGAATGCCCGATAGACGAGAATATGCAAGGATGGGATCCAATATCTTCGACATGGACACCGGAAATTGAAAAACCCTTCGTGTGCACAAGTTGTGGCAAGGGTTACACTCACATTTTCACCTTAAATCGTCATCGTCGGACTGTCTGTGGAAAATTACGAAATACTGGTGGTAGTTGGAAATGTCCTCGTTGCTCGAGATCCTACGTGACCGAGGGAAATCTCGCTAGACACTTAAAATTCGAGTGTGGAGTCAGAAGAAAATTTCGATGTATATTCTGCAATCGAAAATTCACACAGAGATGCAGTTTGTTGCGACACCTTAAGGCATTTCACAATGAAAGTCCAGACTCGAGCAATCCCACCGTTGAGCATAAAAATAATTTTTAAAATTATCAAACAAACAAGCGCAAATTTCATGAAGAAATTGTGAAAATTTATATTTTATTCTTCACCGAAATAAAACATCGGGAAGATATGTAAACCGTATTGACGATATTTCAGAATAAAGAACAAAATTAATTTTTTCCTTCGGACATAATAATAATTTTCGTTGTTCACATTAAAATAAACAAATAGACTAGGAATTATGTGAAAAAATTGTGTGACGAAATGCTTGACACCGAATAACTCGATTGTTTTGTTAAATTTCAGATTTCATCAAGGTAACTCGGAAAAAAGGACCGAATCAATGTGAGAATTGCGGAAAGAGCTACATGAACAAATATTCTCTCAAACGTCACGTAGACATTGAGTGTGGAAAAGAACCGACTTGGGCTTGTCCGATTTGCATTTATCGAGGGACCCACAAGTCTCATCTCGTCAGACACTGCAAAACTATTCATTCCGTTGATGTAGCTTTTTTGGACAATAAAAAATTACGTTGATTATACGACGCATTGAACGGACGTGTTAGTATGAGAATTTACTAATGATTTTTTTTTCTTTTTTTTTTTCTTCTTGTGCACATTAAAGTAGAAATATAAATTTAAAGAAAAATCATAAATAATGTTGCCCTTATTTTTGTCATTACACTCGTTCCACACTGAATAACTCAATCGTTCTGTTAAATTTCAGATTTCGCAGGAGAATGTCTAAAAAAAATCAGCTGTACGTGTGTGAGTGAATTATGGAAAGCGATATGAGCTCAAGTCATCCCTCCAACGAGCTGTCGAGTGTGAAAAATTATGGAAATTGGGCTTGTCCGATGTGCCTTTTACCGACCAATTTACAAATTACTTCTCGTGAAATATTGCAAAGCTGTTGATTTGATTTAGATTTTTTTTAAAAGAAAAAAGAAAAAAAAAAGATTGCGTTGATTATGCAACACATTAAGAACCAACATGCGAGAATGTATTATTATTATTATCATCATTATTATTGAAATTGTTATTAAAATTTTGTCCTGCAGTTAAAAGATTTTTGGAATGTTTAGAGATATTTTTTTTTGTTTTTTTTTTAATTCTTTTCTTTTTCTGCGAATATAGATCGTAATTCGCGAGACACGTGTCCTTCATTTTTGACTTTTTTTTTGTTCATTTCTTGTTACAGCCTTAGGATGGTCGATGGATCCTGCTGGCTTCTCTTACGATATGAGAAATGATTTTTATCCGGAGAGCCGTGCTCGTGGCGGAGGACGTCCAAGATCTTTTTCTTGTTCGGTCTGTGGCAAAGCTTACACGGTCTGGCGATCACTCTGGAGGCACGAAAAATTTGAGTGCGTCAACGCTAGACCGGCAATATCGTGCGATCTTTGTTCATACAAAAGTCCTCACAAGTGGTGCGTTCAGAATCACAAGAAGAAACATCATGGCGGGGGTGACGAACGTGGCCATTATGGTGGTCCAATGTGAGAATTTTAGGCGGGTCAAAATTTTTTACGTTATTCATTCTCGATGAGCAATTATTGAAATTGAAATTTTCATCGCGAGATGAAAAAAAAAATGAAAATGTAATCGCCATAAATGCATAAAGAAACATGTCTCATGGTCACATCTCCTCGAAAGTTTTTCGTAATTCTCCCAAATAACTTTTCCTGTATTTCAACAATTTATCGAATTGATTCTATTAACGTATTTCTTTTTTTTTAACGAATTGTTGCAGATTCGGAGATTGACGAGGCTGAATATGAGTGGATTTCGAAGATTCAAAGTGACGAGGCAGAAGAAGCAGAAGATGAAGAAATCAAGGATAAAATTCGAAATGATGAAGAAACGGAAAATGAAAACGAGAATGAGGCAGACTGCGAGGACTCAATTCCAATTAAATACATCGAAGATTATGAGCAAGTGGATGAGTCGATGGAAAAATTGGAAAATGTCAACGATTTACCGAGTACGTCGAGTCTTAAAGGAACAAACAAACTTTTCGATGTCCTTGAAGATGGTGAATTTGTCATGAAGGAGAGCGATGAGTGTCAGTGTGAAAATTGCGGAAAAGTGTACAGCTGGCCAACATCGTTGAGCAGACATCGTAGAAAATGTCAAAATCAACGAGATTCGATGAAAAATTCAACGACACCGAAATTCTCCGTGGAGGAGAAAATGGACGATGAAATCGAAGAAACTAACGCGAGAAATGAGATTGAGGAAGATTCAACGAGCTCAAACGATAAATTGTATCGTGACTCGTTGATACATTTTAAGCCACGTTTTCGTGAAACTCAAAAATATGTGACCACTGACGGTATTTATTCCTGCTGGGATTGTGGAAAATCTTATTTATGGGCATCCTCATTGTCGCGCCATCGAACTATCGAGTGCGGACCAAAAAATAAGAAAAGATTCGTCTGTACATTATGCAACTACCGAACTGGCTACAAGAGCAATTTTGTCAGACACCTTAAAGCACCGCGACATATTCTCAATATGACAATTAAGAAGAAACAATTGCTCGATAAAAAAGAAACAAGAAAATATGTCGAAGATGATGAAGAAGAAATTGATGAAGATGAAGAAATGTTTGTCGACGATCATAATTTACATGGCGAATCATCAAACATCGTTCAAATTATTGCAAATGATAATAATGAAGAATCATCGAGACAAACTGATCCAGTGGATTGATGATTTACATCGAATATTCGAAGAAAATATTTTAATATCTCTTACGATCGTCGCTTTGAGCTTGGAATTTTGAATAAATGAACTTTTAAAAAATTTCAACGAATCCCAAGTGCTTGGATAAAATATAATTTTTTTATTTTCCTCAAATTTTATATTCTTAGTTAATAAACTTTTATCAGTTATTTTTAATGATGATAAAATTGGCGCGTTTGTCATCAACGTGAGAATTACTAATTTGCATGAAAATTAAACAATTTTTTCCTCAATGACGATTGAAGATTAATATTTTTGTAATTCCAGCATTCTACGGATCACGACGGAGCAATCTCATGCTAACTTCAAAGGGTGCCGATGGATTATACACTTGTCAATTTTGCGGACGTCAGTACACGTGGCAATCGTCACTTTGCCGTCATCTACGAGAGTATCATCGACAGACGAATTTCCCAAAACCATCAACAACGTCCACGACAACGACAAATTTGAATTTTTATAGCTAAACTTTTGATTAATTATTTCACATAAAGACAATGACGATATTTCTTCACAATAAAAAAAAAAAAGGGATAGAAAAAATCCTCTCAAATTCCCAGCGGCTTACTCACAAATTAGATAAAGTTGTTTTTCTTGCTTGTAAGTGCTTTTTTCTGTTTTTATTTATCGTTTTTTTTTTGTTGTTTTACGAATGGAGTTTTTAATATTATTTTTCATTCTTTGTTTCTCATTTTGTACTTTTGGCATTTGCTGCGATCTTATAGCTAACGATGAATTTCTGTTTCTAGGCTATCGAAAGCTCTACATGGGCGAACAAATGCTTGGCTATACTTGCACCAAGTGCAGCAAATTCTACAAGATGTGGAGCAACTATCTGAAGCACAAGTGCGAACCGCCGCAGTTCAAGTGCTCGATGTGCCCGTTTGCTGCGTTTAAGGCATTCATACTTCACGCTCATCAGGCTGAACAGCATTTCCATATACCCTCGACAAATTCCTAAATTTTTCCTGCTCGAGAAGATTGAGCAAAGCGGGGATGTGTGTGATTTTTTTCGCTCGCTCGAATTCGAATCTCAAACGGAAAATTGCCTTAAATTAAAAAAAAAAAAAAAAGCATCGCACAGATTGCATACCTTAATCATTATTATTTTTTTATCATCGCATCGTATTCGGTCTCTTCTCTATACGAAACATAAAATTTATATGCTTGAATATATAAATTTTTGCTAAAAAAAAATATACATATATCTTATATGTGCAAATATATTAAGTAATATTTTTCATCGAGTTTATTTAGAAAATATAACAAAATATATTTATGCATATCATTTTTTTTTTTCCATTTCGACCATATTCAATTTTTTACATGCTCATCATCAGTCTAATTTTTGTTTTTTCTCGTTTCTTTTAATTTTTTAATGCCACAGATAGCCTTTTGCCTTACGTTTTATCCAACTAATACTTGTATCACTGTTCTCATCGTCCCCCCCCCCCCCCCCCCCCCCGCCACCGCTGCCCCCTTAACAGTAAACGCTTCAAGAATTTATAGCATTTGTGTAATCGTGTATTTTCGTAAAGTCATGAATAATAAAACGTGAAACGAAAAAAAATATATATGTATATATATATTTTTACTGTAACGTGATAAAATTTTCTGATGATAATTATTTTTTTTTTTTCAACAATTTTCAGACTCTAATAAAGTTTTTTTTTCTTGTTCCTTGCAGCCACCTTACAAACAATTTTTTCTCTCAAATGTCGTGTCCCGATCACGCGGTATTAAAAATTGTTGAAAAACAAGAAAAAAAGTCTTAATTTGTCGTTCTCGATCTTTTATTTGTGTTTCAGCAATTTATCGTTGCGCTCACTAAAACGTTCAGGTGGCAAAAATCGTTGAATCGTCATCATCGCGAGGAATGTGGAAAAAGTCCATATCTTTGTTCATACTGTTCGAGCTCGATGACTCGATGACTCTCAAAAACAGTCTCATACGTCATCTTATGAGAAAACATGGACAAGATCATCGCACGAAAATCCAGCTCGTTTCGAATTTCAATCGAGCGAAAAATGTAAGACGATATTCGATTCCAGGATCGAGCTCGTCAAAAATAATCTTTTTTTTTTTGTTTTCTCTATAAAAATTGTCGTAGTTAAAATATCGTTTGAAGCAAAAAGACAAATTGGTCTTTTGCTAATTAACGATTATTATCGAATAATAATCGACCTTATAAATTCATATTATCTCCTTTCATGAATTTTCATTGTCACCGAATTTTTTGTCATATTATTCCCAAATCATTGAATTATCGCTTTCGCATTTAACACACATGTCAATCAAATAATCATCTACTTGTGATATTTGTACAAGCTTTTCTTTTGTTTTCGTATTACGATCAGACATTAAAAAAAAAAAAAAAAACACAAACGGTGAAATAATTTTTGACCTCTCAATTTTCTAACGCTTATCCATGTTTTTTTTTTTCTTCCAATTTTTTTCAGGTTTCGTCATCGGGAGTTTGGCTCACACGTGTAATACATGCGGAAAAGTTTACATGTATCACAGCTCGTTGACGAGACACATGAAAGAGGAATGCGGCCAATTGCCAAAGTACCAGTGTCTCTATTGTCCAAAGAAAACCAAGTTGCACTGTAATCTACTCAAGCACATGCGAACGAGGCATTCAGGATAGTTTTGCAAGGACTCTCGTTTTTTTTTTTTAAATATTTTTTGTTCCTCATCTCATACGGCACGTTATTACAATATTAATTATAAACTATTATTATTATTTTCTTTATAATCTTTAAACAAGTTTTCTCCGTTTAAAAAATTTTGTGTAAATAATTTCTTCCCAACTGCCCAAAGATGCCAGATTTATCTTTATTTTTTTTTAATGCTGAATAACTGTCGATTTATTTTTTTTGTTTTCTTTTTCAAGAAATAAATTTTAACACACGAAGAAAAGAACTGACTGACAAGTTTTTCCGTATTTTTTGTTTATATTTTTACAGGATACAGCGTTTGTCTCGCTTGCTGCAAGACCTACAAGTGGAGAAAATCACTTCACAGACATATACGTGAGAGTCCCGAATGTTGGCCCGTGTTGCTTAACTCCGGTGATGAAGAATTCATCAAGCAGATCCATTACAAAATGCTGACAACCGAATAATGAGGATTTTTTTTTTTTTCACAAAGAAAAATTCAACAAGAGAGTAAGGAAAAAAACAAATTAATTGTTACGAGTGAAAATAATCGTTTATTTATTCGATAAATTGACATCGCTTTAATTTTATAAAGCGTCTCATTATAAAATCTTAGGATATTTTTTACAAAATCCTGACAACTTCGACAACCGAATAATGAGAATTTTTTTTTCACAACAAAAAAAAAAAATTCAACGAGTGTAAGGAAAAAAACAAATTAATTGTTACGAGTGAAAATAATCGTTTATTTATTCGATAAATTGACGTCGCTTTAATTTTATAAAGCGTCTCATTATAAAATCTTAGGATATTTTTTACAAAATCCTGACATCTTCGACAACCGAATAATGAGATTTTTTTTTTCACAACAAAAAAAAAATTCAACGAGTGTAAGGAAAAAAACAAATTAATTGTTACGAGTGAAAATAATCATTTATTTATCCGATAAATTGACGTCGCTTTAATTTTATAAAGCGTCTTATTATAAAATCTTGGGATATTTTTATATATTGAAAATAAATGTTATTATATATTCTGATTAATCGGCCTGAGCTCAATCATCGAGCACGTGTTTAACGAGGCTTTTCTTCGCTTGTTGCTCGCTGAAATTTCGTTCAGTAGGACGAGAGCGCAAAATGAGGTCATTCGAGACTGACCTACCCTTGACAGTTGAAAAAGGAACGCGTTTTTTTTTATCCTCGATAATTCACGACCTGTTGCTTCCTTCCAAATAGGTCACAGAGTTCATCGGCGTTTAAAGCGCGAACTGTTCATTCAAATTCAATTCTCATAAAAAATTTTATTATTTCTTCTCATTACTAATTAGTTTAATTTTTCAGGCACACGCAGCGAGTCGACAATGGCAGACGAAAATTCCTCAAAAGTTCACAATTATTTTCATCAATCTCAAAAAAACATTAAACTTTAACGAATTTCGTATCGTAAGAATGGTAAGTTCGTTTTGAAAAATATATTCCAAAACGATAATCAACGTGAAAAGTTTTGTTCATTTTAATAAATTATCATTGAAGAAAAAATTGTTCACGATAAAATTAATAATCTCAAGTGATATCCGAATATTTGACATTCTGCTGATTTATGTAGGCAGTTTGGGGCAATGTGGAGGAAAAAAAAAAAGAAAAGATAAATGGAAATTTTTTTATTTTTGAATTTAGCTGAGAAATCATCGCTCATCGAGTTCTTCACGTTGTTAAAATAATCAGGGCAGCTACTAAAACTCGGTCTGTGCAATTTTTGTTTCAGATCCTGAATTGTTATACGTTCCGGGAGCTCTGAGGGAAAAACCATATCCATGCAATTACTGTCGTCGTAGCTACGCGAATAAAAGTTCGCTAAATCGTCATCTTCGTTACGAGTGCGGCAGAGAGAAAAGATTCACTTGTCCGATATGTCACAGAAGAATGGTGAAGAAAAGTTGCCTCCAAGAGCACATGTTGCTGGTTCATGGCGTTTAAAAAAATCAAACAAAAAGGGAACAAAAAGAAGATACCAATTTTGTGCCTTTTATTCGAATTTTCGATATTTTCTCGTTCTTTTTATAGCCAAAACTTTTCCACACAGTGGATAATAAAAAATGTGTAAAAAATTATGACAGCAGATTAAACGATTTACGATCAAATCAAATGGTCGGATGATAAAAATGGAGAGAGAAGACATGTGAATTTATATAATAGAATATAAAGTATTTTTTTAAGTATAAAAATTGACATCCCGAGTCTCAGGCCTCGGGATTTGTACATTAATTAAGAGGTCACGTGATGGAAGTTTACAGTTTTTTGTTTTTTTTTTTAACTATCATTGGTTGGTTCCTTTGGAGGGTTGACATTGGGTTATTCATAATGGTGAGCAAGAACGACGGAAGAAAAAAAGAGATGAAATTTATTCAGTTTGCAAGAGTCAAAGGGCAAAATATATAGATATAATATTCACTGTACCACTGAACCAATGAGAATTTTTTTATTTTTTTCACTCCGTCGTTTTTGCGTTCATTCTCTTTCTATCTCTCAAAACAAACTTATTCATATGGCATTTTTTTTTTTTTTTACATATCCTGGGCACACCTATTTCGGGGCTATTGGCTGATGAGACGTTTGTGTTTTGGGTTGGTTACGGGTTTTTTTATTTTTCATTTTTTTTATATTATCATAATTCCTATGTAATATTATTTGACCTTTTCAACTATAACCATTTTCATGAAAAAAAAAAGAAAAAAAAAAAGAAAATCATCATGAACGACAACATGGATCAATCAAACATCCCAGAATCTCGTGTTCCATTAATTTTTTTATTTTATTTTTTCATCGTTATCTCATTTGATCCACGCAGCATTTTTTTTTTATTATTTAATTTTTTTCCCACTTTTTTTTAATTTTGCCCTTTTTGTTTTTTTCGCCCTTTGTTACAGGCATGGGAGCACTTTTGTCGTTGCTGCGCTCGGACTATAAGAATTCCGGGACGAAGAAGAGTCGTTCGATCAGCGGTGACGCGAGAAGTTCAAGCGGACGCGAATGCCGCTCGGCTGATGGAAGCAGCAATTACAGCGAGACTGGTGAACGTTCATCCCGCGAGGTCATATTTCCGGATTCATTCGAGGTACTTCCCCAGCCACGTGACTTGAGCGTCGTCTACATGGGAGTGCCTCACGAGCAACAGAGAAAATTCCGTTGTCGTTTTTGCGGCAAAGGTTATCGATGGAAGAGCACAATGAGACGCCACGAAATGGTCGAGTGCGGTGGAAAACCGCCTGCATTTCAATGTCCCGAGTGCCCTTATAAGGCACGCCAACGTGGAAATTTAACTGTTCATTATAAACGTCATCATGCTAAAATGGGCTACGACGAGGCGGCTATATTATCCCAATCATCAAGAGAATAATCATTGGCGGATGATTTTTTGTAATCAATCGCGTCTGTGGGCACCCGGACCAAAGCCATTCTGCCTCAATCGTGAAGATTTCCACCCTTCGATTGAATTTAAAATCCTAATCGTGAATAATTGTTGGAAAGAAAAAAAAAAAGAAAAATCTAACGTCACTAAGGAATAATTATTGCAAATTATTCTTGACGATTTTCTTTTTCTTTTTTTTTGTAATAATTATTCATAATTGTCTGATGACTAAAAGATTTTCGATGATTTTTTTTTTTTCACTCGAAGGATGCTCTTCTTCGACCTTAATCTCTTTCTGTCCGTTCACTTGACGTACCTACCTCATTTTTTTGTTTTGTTTTTTACTTAAAACTGACGAAGATAAAGAAAACTGTTTTTTCTGCGATCAAAAAAAAAAAAAATCATTCACTGCTGCTGGCTGCGATTGAAATTGTCAATAATGCTCTCGTGGTTTGAATTTTTACGTAGTATTTTATTTTTTTTTGTTTTCGTTTACGATTATTTATTGAAATCGTTGGCCGAGGTAAAGGTGCCCGGCGGACCACACGTAGAAAATAATTTTTTTTTTTTCTTCATACACACGGCATGGACCTACGGGAATTAGATAATTATTTCTCATCTAATTGAAATCACATACTCTAATTACGATTGTTTTAGTATACACGAAAGAGAGGGAGAAGAAAAAAAAAATTACAAAGATAAGAGACATTGAAACTCTTATCAATGGTGTCTATAGTATACATATTAATATTTGACGAATCAAGACCGAATATTATTGAGAAAGTTAACGTCCCTTCGATCGTTTTAGCGATTTGACTTTTTCTTTTATTTTCTTTTTTTTGTTTATTCTAATTTAATTCTCATAACTTTCTCAACGACCCCCATTCCATCGAGGAGACTCAATTATCTTTGCGAAGACTTTGCTCATACATCCATAATGGATTGCACGACAAAAAAAAAAAAAAAAAAAGAGGAAGAAAGGAAGAAAAAAAAAATTACGGAACCGGGACAGGATTGTATATATCATCTTCACGAAGTGCCGGCCACTGGTGCCTTTCCAATATGTACTTTATCATTCCAGTATTTTTTATACTATTTACGAGGAAGAAACAAAAAGACGAAAACCTGATCTCGAGCTTTTAGTATTTACGTCTCCGGAGGCGTAAAAATGCACAAAAAAGACATGAAAATTATTTAAAAATAAAAAAAGAAACCACTCTCGAGTAAGAAGCTACGAGGGATAGATTTCCACCACTTTTTCTCGTTTTACCTCCTGACGACAGAACAATTATACTCTTAGACACTTAAGGATAAATCCCGTTTGTTCGTTTTTTTTTCTTTTCGTTTTTTTTTTTTTTTTAATATCATTTATTTCTCTGTCCATTATTTTTCATTTTTTTTTTTTTTTTTTTTTTTTTTTTTGACGTAAAGCACAACTTGTATGTATAATGTATAAAAGAGAAAGAATAATTTCGCGATGAACGCGCCAATCCTTTCTCAGGGATGAGCGTCAGTTGGGTTTAAAAATTATTTTTATTCATTTCACGATAATTAATTAATGAATAATTATTTGAAAAAAAAAAAAAAATACTAATAATCCTTTATGAAGAATAATCGTTCCAAATTATTCCATACAAATTGGTATTTAATTTTTTTTTTTTTTTTCCAATATTATTCATCCTTTACTTTTATAGTAAAATGATTGAAAAATATTTTTTTTTTCTTAGCATGGCAATAGTCCTTGAATGCCTGGGAATCTTGTGTGGTTCGCGTCAGTATTTTTGATATCAGTATTTGCGAACTTTTTCGCTGAACCGTCGTGCCTGCGAATTTTATCACGTGGGATTTATTATATATATATATATATACACATATATATAAATATATATATATATATATATATATATATATATATATATATATATACTCGTTAGATCCACAGAACAAACATTCTCAAACACCGTTACCTAAATGACCCTCGAATCTAATCCTTAAATATATGATAATAATAATAATAATGCTCTTCGTACTTCAACAATAGCCCTCTGAGCTTCAATTAACCGTTGAACGTTACACTTGTACCCGGAATATTTTTGTAACTCGGTCTTTTGGTACCTATTGTATACTTAATTTTTTAGGTAAGTTTTTACTTCTCTTTATTTGTTTATTTGTTTTTTTTTTTTTTTTTTTTTTTTTTAATCAACTCTCCGTCTCTCTGACTTTGTTTAAGATACGTTTAATACCGCTCTTCGATATTTAATGTTTTTTTGGAAAGGTTTATCATACGAATTTAAATATCTATTCTTATTATCTATTATTATTATTATTATTATTATTATTATTATTATTATTATTATTATTATTATTATTAATATTATTATTATTATTAATAATAAAAAGACACACACTTTGTTGCGGGTTATTTTATAACAAAAAAAAAAACTCTAAAACGATTAATTTTTTTTTTGCCTTTGTGAATTCTCCTCAAATTCCCATATTATGATTTCCATATATTTTTTTTCACTCTCGACTATTATCGTCATCAGTTCATCAACATCATTTCTGCGTTATAAAAAAAAAATTTTTTGTTGCTCTTTATAATTGTTTTTATTCCCAAGTTGGAAAGTTCAGATTTACGCTGACTAATGAAAATTGTGTGTTTTTTTTTTCAGCCGGATGGTACAATTTTGGGTCAAATGACGAGGAAACATATCCGTGTGAAGCTTGCGGACGAAAATATCGAAGACTAATATCGCTTCAACGTCACAAAAGGCTCGAATGCGGCAAGGAGGCACAATTTGAGTGTATACTTTGTCACTCGCGTTTCAAGCACAAGCACAGTCTTTTACGTCATTACAACGTTCATCTGAGTGTACACGGTGACGTGGAAAAATTGGATCTCGTTGAAAAAATGGAAAAAATGGCTTGACATCGGCAACAAGAAGAGGTCAGAGATGAAAAATCATGTGAAAAAAAGAAAAAAAAAACGTTCCGTGACTGAGACGCCGCCATAAAATTGTAATAATTAAATGTATCATCTATAGGCTGTGACCGAGCATAAAAAATAAGCTTCGCGTGCAAAAATTCATTGAGCCATTCGTGACTTGCACACTTTTATATATAGTCTATATGTATAGATTATTGTATATAATTCATAATTATTTTTTCTACCATTTTATTGTTCCTCGTGGTTGTTACGCGAGAATATAGTATATTTATATGACCTATATATATATATATATATACATATATACATACATATATTTATATTTGTATATGTATATATATATATAAACAGCTATTGCCAATAAAATGTTCTTTCTATGAAAATTGTCGAAAAGATTTATCGAGAAATAATGGGTCATAATTTTAACATTATTTTTCTTTCATTGTAAATCTGTTTTTTTTTTTGACACTCTTGAATGTTGAGAAATTTGTGAATTTATTTTACACTGTCAGGAAGAAATAATTGATCGACAATTTGTTCAGTATTCATTATAAAATTCTTATGATTATTTTTAGTTTCAGATTCGCCGATTGGTCATCGTGCTAAAATCGAAAGTCTTTACGAGTTTTTGTCAAAGAGCAAGCCCAAAAAAATGGATATCGTAATTGGATCAACTGAAAAAACGAGGAGAACAGTCGTGTGTCAATCATCTTACAAGTGTTGGAATTCCAATCGTTTTTATGAAAAAAAATCGTGTCTCAAGCATCATCATCATATATATAAACAGCTATAGCCAATAAAATGTTCCTTCTATGAAAATTGACGAAAACATTTATCGAGAAATAATGAGCCATAATTTTAATATTATTATTTTTTGACACTCTTGAATGTTGAGAAATTTGTGAATTTATTTTACACTGTCAGGAAGAAATAATTGATCGACAATTTGTCCAGTATTCATTATAAAATTCTTATGATTATTTTTAGTTTCAGATTCGCCGATTGGTCATCGTGCTACAATCGAAAGTCTTCACGAGTTTTTGTCAAAGAGCAAGCCCAAAAAAATGGATATCGTAATTGGATCAACTGAAAAAACGAGGACAACAGTCGTGTGTCAATCATCTTACAAGTGTTGGAATTCCAATCGTTTTTATGAAAAAAAATCGTGTCTCAAGCATCATCATCATATATATAAACAGCTATAGCCAATAAAATGTTCCTTCTATGAAAATTGACGAAAACATTTATCGAGAAATAATGAGCCATAATTTTAATATTATTATTTTTTGACACTCTTGAATGTTGAGAAATTTGTGAATTTATTTTACACTGTCAGGAAGAAATAATTGATCGACAATTTGTCCAGTATTCATTATAAAATTCTTATGATTATTTTTAGTTTCAGATTCGCCGATTGGTCATCGTGCTACAATCGAAAGTCTTCACGAGTTTTTGTCAAAGAGCAAGCCCAAAAAAATGGATATCGTAATTGGATCAACTGAAAAAACGAGGACAACAGTCGTGTGTCAATCATCTTACAAGTGTTGGAATTGCAATCGTTTTTATGGAAAAAAATCGTGTCTCAAGCATCATATTCAAATGGAGTGTGGTAAAACACCAAATTGCCAGTGTCGTTTATGCTTGTGCCATTTTGTCGTTGAGTGTGAAAAAATTCATCGCGTTGCTAGGCAAAAGTGTCATTGCATCCGCGATGGATAACGCCGATTAAATCTCTTCCTCATTTATCTCGTAAATATTCTCTCAATTATACGTAGACATCATCGAAAAAAATTGTCCCAAATGAAAATCGGTTGTTGTAAAATCATTTCTTTTCTTTATCGCCTGTTTTGCGACAGAAAGAAATGATTAATTTTTTTGTTGATGTAAATAAACGGTGCCTTTGGTACAAAATTTGAATCGTCATTGAAGCCTAGGAAAAAATTACTAGATTAGAGAATTCATCTTGCCAAGCTTTTCTGATTTCATCGAATTAATTTGCCTATCCCACCGCCCCGGCCCGCCCCCCCCCCCCAAAAAAAAAAAAAAAAAAAAAAACAAATCGCGTCAATTATATTGATTGGCAGATTTTTTTTTTTTTTTTTCAATACGTGAACTCGCGTTTCATGATTATCTCTACTTTGCAGATCTTTGGGCGGCTCATCAATCAATCCATGGAGGAGGACGCATGTCAACGTCAAATTTGCCAGTTTCATATCAGGGATTGCAAAGTACGTCGAGAACATCGACAAACATATTTCAACCGGTACGAACAGCTCGTGGCCAATCATCGTTCAAGTGTCCCAACTGCAATCGTTTCTACATGAGAGCATCTTGCCTGAAGCGCCATCTTCGCATGGAATGCGGCAAAGCTCCGAATTATCAGTGTCGCATATGCCTTGGACGTTTCACTTACAAGCACAATCTTGCTGCTCACATGAAATTACACGTCGAAGAGCCAAATTATCATTGCGTTCTTTGTCCAAAAAAATTTTACAGACGCGACAAACTCGCCGAGCATGAGAAGAAATATCACAGTTTGTTCACGCTATGAGGAAAACAAAAAAATTAACGAGGAAGTGAATTTATGCTTTCGGTTTCCCTCGTGGGCTCGAAACTCTTTTTTTCTTTTATTTTTTAAACGAGATTAGTCGAAGAATCTTTGAGATTTTTCGAGCGTTACTGTGAATACATTTAAATCCAGTATGATAATATTTGATTGTATTTTTATCCGCTTTTTCTTGTTTTCAAATGACCATTTTTCACTTCCAAGAGACTGCTAGACGAGCAATCATCGATATACGTGAAATTTTCACATTTCTATACGAACATTTTTATATATTTTCGCTATATCGTTCTGTAATCTCGGATAATCGATCCAATAACAATTGACAATAGGCACGTAACACTCTGTCTGCCCCTCTCTCTCTCTCTCTCTCTCTCTCTCTCTCTCTACGCGACTGGAACATTTTTCTACCAACAAATACAGTCTCATATTACAGGCCACGAAGTCATTGTCTCATTGTTAATTATCCATAAACGAGAAAGCTCAGAGATCAGTGTCATGAAACCATAAAAGTATTTATTTTTCCATAAATTGTGAAAAAAAAAAAAAAAACACAATTATGTCTACATTATTATTTTTTTTGAAAATTTCTTTTTATACCTAAGTTAAATACTGAGTAAGATGAATCTGTCATCTACCAAGTGTAAGAGAGAAAAAAAAACAGAGACTCTACGATCGTTGGTACTCAATAGAGAATAAAGCGTCGATTGCGTGGAGAAATGTCATTTTCAAGTGTCTTTTCTGTCTGCACTGCATATTTGTCGTTTTTTTTTTTTTTTCTTCAAAATAAGTATTTATTTTTTTCATCATAGACTAACGAACGAAAAAATTTCAGGAATGCAGGTATTTTAGATAGAGTCTAAATCATTTTTTTGTACTTTTTTTTTCCCTTATTATCGCACGTAATTATTTTTACGAATTTTTACCAATTTAATCCATTGAATTTGTCATTTTATTTCAGGTGACTGGTTCAAATTCGAGAATATGCCGACCTTCGAGACTGGATATCGCAAGGAGTTCAATTGTCACACCTGTCCAAGAACTTACAGCACTTTACCAGCTTTAAAATTTCATCAGAAAGTCGAGTGTAATCGTGAGCCTCGTTACTTCTGCCATTATTGTGGCTACAGATCCGTCAGACGTACGAGCTTACAGAGACACATGCTGAGACACAAAAGAGATCCACTTTCGTAAATTGAGGAAAAAAGAAAAACAAAAAAAAAAAAAGAAGAAATCGATCAAAATGAAATTTACGAGTAATGTACATGGAATAAATTAAATATCTGTCGATTATCGCACAGCTCACTCTACCGGTTGGAAGCAAACTTTTTTTCTTTCAGCAGAAAATATTCATACAGTATTTTCTTGTATTTAGTTTAACGAAGAAATGCCTAAAAAAAAGGCTTCGGGATTATTTTTTCCAGATTTATAAAAATTTGATCGATATGTTGTATTTTGGTATCTAAATTAACGAGTATTATTTATAATTTTCAGTGAGAAGCTTGCCAACTACGTTTGCTGAGGAGACACGATATCGCAATAAAAATTGAATTTTTTGTTGGAATTGGGCGATACTCGCCCTTACACAGGTCACATCTGGGACACATTGGGAGATTTTTTTTTTTCTCGAATAAACGAGATATTATTGGAAAAAAGAGAATCTCTTCAATATAATGTTTTTAATATCAATGATTAATTTTCTCATTTTCAGTTAAATATCGTCATCCCCGTGAAACTCGAGCCACGAGCAAACGATTTCCTTGTAACAATTTTTCCAAGATAATCCTTGAAATTTCATCGAAAACTCGAGTGCAGTCGTGAGCAAAAATACCCCAGTGAAAAGTTTCATTATAAAATAATGAGAAAGAATTATCTTCATCGAGACATTCTTGTCATACGCCAAAAGGCAAAGAGAAAATGATATGACGCGTAAAAAAGTTGGAAACTTTTTCGATAATTTTCTTAACGATGCAGAGAAGAAAATTTCTTGGATGTCCTTAAAATATTGGGTTTTTTTTGCATCAATTTTTTTTTTTACAACCAACAAATCTTCCCTCGTTTTCCCAACTTCTTTTCTTCTTTCCTCGATGTATGTTTATTTTATTTTATTTTTTTGAGTGTGCAAAATGAGATGCAAAATAAACGTGACCTCTGTATGACCTCTGCACGTGCACATTTGCGAACTATGGAAGAAATATGAGATTCGAGTGCATCAGTGATTTGTCAATGGTGGTGGGGAATTTTTCGGCTAGGTGAGATTTTGCGACTCCGAAACAATTCTAAAATTATTCTTTTTTTTTTACATATTTTTTTCAGATTACTACACAACGGATGAGATCGGTGATGTGCCAATGCAGACAATCGTGAAACTCGATCGTGGCCGTTTTGCCGAGCTCAAAATACCGAGAGCAAAATTTTCTGGTAAAAAAACAACTCCAGCTGCCGGCCAATTTAGGTGTTTGAGATGTGGACGATCGTACATGCGCAAGGATTCTCTGCAACGTCATTTGAGATGGGAATGTGGCAAAGAGCCACTTTTCCAATGTCCTTTTTGTCCTCAGCGTTGCAAACGAAAGCCTCACTGGCTGAAACACATAAGAAGACAGCATATGGAACAAATTGGCGATATGGAGAATGATTTGCTCGCTTATAATCCAAAAATCAGCTATGTCTGATAAGGAGAATTATCTTCTTTTTTTTTTCAATTTTTTTTATTTCTCATTTTTTCCCCATAATTTGCATTATTTGTGCTCGATATCGAATTTATTTATCCTCATTAGGTGTAACCAAGAGTGCCTGATCTTGATTCAACGATAAAATTAGATTTTGTATTTTTTTTAGTACTTACTGTCGAGATGATAATCCTCATCGAGTTAACCAAATATTTCCTCCTCGAGTGCCTTTTCTACGATAAAACGATTTTGGCGTTAGGACATATTTGCTTCCCAGCGATTGAATTCCCCATTAATTGTCAATTAATACAAAAACAAAAAATCTATTTAATTATTTTACATTTTTTTTTATTCTACTTGACTAAGTATAGACAATCTCTGTAAATGGGAACTCAATGATAATAAATAACGAAAGTGTGTGTTTGCAAAAAATTGACAGTGAATATTCTCGTCCCGATGATGAAAAATTATTCTTTTTTTTTTTTACATATTTTTTTCAGATTACTACACAACGGATGAGATCGCTGATGTGCCAATGCAGACAATCGTGAAACTCGATCGTGGCCGTTTTTCCGAGCTCAAAATACCGAGAGCAAAATTTTCTGGTAAAAAAACAACTCCAGCTGCCGGCCAATTTAGGTGTTTGAGATGTGGACGATCGTACATGCGCAAGGATTCTCTGCAACGTCATTTGAGATGGGAATGTGGCAAAGAGCCACTTTTCCAATGTCCTTTTTGTCCTCAGCGTTGCAAACGAAAGCCTCATTGGCTGAGGCACATAAGAAGACAGCATATGGAAAAAATTGGCGATATGGAGACTGATTTGCTCGCTTATAATCCAACAATCAGCTATGTCTGATAAGGAGAATTATCTTCTTTTTTTTTTTCAATTTTTTTTTATTTCTTATTTTTTTCCCATAATTTGCATTATTTGTGCTCGATATCGAATTTATTTATCCTCATTAGGTGTAACCAAGAGTGCCTGATCTTGATTCAACGATCAAATTAGATTTTGTATTTTTTTAGTACTTACTGTCGAGATGATAATCCTGATCGAGTTAACCAAATGTTTCCTCCTCAAGTGCCTTTTCTACGATAAAACGATTTTGGCGTTAGGACATATTTGCTTCCCAGCGATTGAATTCCCCATTAATTGTCAATTAATACAAAAACAAAAAATCTATTTAATTATTTTACATTTTTTTTTATTCTACTTGACTAAGTATAGAGAATCTCTGTAAATGGGAGCTCAATGATAATAAATAACGAAAGTGTGTGTTTACAAAAAATTTGACAGTGAATATTCTCGTCCCGATGATGACCACCAGGTGCTTTATATCTTTGAAAAAAAAAAGGGGTTAAAGTTTTTATTTTTTTGGAACACATCTAAAGTTGCATCTCATTTTTTAGGTTCCTGCGCGCAAATGGAGGAATTCAAGGATCTCACGAAAATATTGAGGAAAATAGGAAAGAAAAATTTCGCAACTGGAGGAAAAAAATATTCAGCATATCGTTTGGAGCTTTCGATTAATCGATTTGGAAATTGGAAGAAATGAAGCAATAAAGAAAATCTAGCAACGAGAGAAGTATTTCAATGAATTGTGTGACAATTCACTGACGAATTCTTCAAATTTTTACACCGTGATTATTGGCAAAATTGTTTTTTTTTTTATATATATATAAATTTTAAGCGATTATTCAACGTAATATAAAAAATTATCGTAATAATAAATCTGCGAGACAAGAACCATAATCCCTGTGACTCCCACAACGAAATTTCATATATAGAAATTATTACAGTAGCATAAGTTGAATTTGCCCGTCATCGAAATTATCTGATGCTATTATACTCTCACTGTATCGCTGCTACTATATCTCTTTCTCTCTCTCTCTCACACACACACTATTTCTCTGTTTCCAGAAACTCTTCGATCGAGGCCTAAAATTCGAATTGAAAAAAAAAACACTGAAAATAATTTTTCAGTAAAGTGATGATGAATAATTATTCAAAAAAAGTCCACTTTTTTTTAAATATTTTCTTTTCTTTTTTAAAATAAATATAGAGATTGTTTTGAGCCATTATTCAAAATTATTTGATTTGAAAATTATTTTCAATGATTATTTATTCGAATGGTGAAGAATTTCAATGGTATCCGATCTACAAATGACTCAAAGGAAAATTTATTCTAAATTTTATCTTTCCATCTCCTCCTTCATAGTTCCTTAATCTCGCACTATTCTCTACGAAATTTCTCTTTATTATTGGGACCAGTAGCATGCGCACTAACTATTATTATTATTTTTTTTCCAAACTTTTGTATATAGAACAAAAAAAAACAAGGAAAAAAGTCCACGTCTTTCATCGCTTGCGCGAGCCTCGCTCTTTCGTATTTGAGAAATAAATACAAAAAAAACAAAAATTACAGACACAACAAAAATTTGAGAAAAAAGAATCCACACGCAAAAACATATTCACACATAGCTAGCTGCTTGGGGCTCAGAAGTAAGGATTAAAATAATTGAAAAAAAAAATTCAATAGATAAAAATAAAAAACTGAATTATACCAAAAAATAAGCATCATTGATTCGTATATTTTTAGAATGTCTCGGGGCAATCGATAGAAGATGAAGCTGTACATATACATATACATATATATATATATATATATATATATATATATATTTTAAATATATATATATATATATTTAAAAAAAAAATTCTAGCTGCTTTCGTAAAATTTTATAAAAATTGCAGATGCCAATAAATGAAAAAAAATCGTTTGTTACAGCCGAGGATCTGAGCATAACGGGACTGAAGTGGGCAGCTGCATGGCAACGCTGGAGCGTACCATCGATCATGTGGCGTTCCGGAGGGAGTATCGGCAAGGGTTTTGGCAGCGGTTCATCGACACCCGAGGGTTTCAATTGTCCAGCTTGTGGGCGAGTTTACAAGCTAAAGAGCAGCCTTCGGAATCATCAGAAATGGGAATGTGGCAAGGAGCCACAATTTCAATGTCCCCATTGCGTTTATCGTGCTAAACAAAAAATGCACATAGCACGTCACATGGAGCGAATGCACAAGGAAAAGATCTTCAAGCAGGAGCTCGTCTAGGTCTACCTACCTGGGTTGCTGGTCTTCCCGGTACTGGACGACTCCTCTCGAAAAGGGCTGCTTTTTTTTTTTTTTTTTTATCTTCGCACACCTCCCTGCGAGAGTGAGAGTGAGTGAGAGAGAGAGAGAGAGGGTGACAAAAAACAAATATTCATTTTTTTTTGTCCTGCTGTTGATGTCTACCAAGCGAGAAAAAATAACACCCACGCAAACTCGAAAAGACACAGAAAATAATTAGGCAACTTTTTTTTTTTTTTTTTGCTCATTCGTCAGACGAAGAAAAAAAACACAAAGAAAAACGCTTCAATTTCAAATGGTAACATCTCGGTAATGAGACGGAAAAAAAAACGAAACAGCAACAACAACAAAAAGACAACAAAACGCCAAGTTAGTTTTTTACGGATATTTAGTGATTATTTTTTTTCAATTTTTTTTTTTTTGGGAGAGCGTCATGTGTCGAGGATGATTTTCAATGTACGCGAAGGGTCATGTTTTTTTTTTTGAGAAGAAATGGGAGGTTACGAGGAGAAAGGAAGAAAATATTGTCGAGAAACTGCCGGGGAATGAAAAGAAGAAGAAGAAGAAGAAGAAGACAATGAAGATGATGACGAAGAGACGTCGCTGGTGTACGACGCGCAAAAAAGATTAACGAAACAAGACGACAACAAAAAAAGAAGAAGAAAAAGAAGAAGACATGCAAGCAGCAGCAGCATGGATGTCCCGTTTTTTCTTTTTTTTCTAAAATTTTTGCATTTTGTTCTTTTTTTTTTTTTTTTTTTTTTTTTCGAGCCTTATTGATTTAATTAATTATTTCGTTAATTGTAGTGTTTCGCGATATCGAGATATACCGATGAAACGAGAGAAAACGCGTCAATCTCTTGTCTCGGGGCCGTCTGCGACGAGAATTATTGCGTTAGGCAAAAGAAAGAGAAAAAAAAAACGGAAAAGTGATGAAAAAAAAAAAAAAAAAAAAAAACGTTGAATTACTGGTATTTTGGCCCTTGCAACTACCGGGCTTCCCGTACGTACTATTAGAATTTAAGAGTCGAAGGAAAAAAAAAAATGATAAAATTATCATTATATTTGAAGGGTAAAACGAATGGGAGAAAAAGCGTATATATATATCTAAAAAAAAAAATGAAAAGAAACGCGCAGCTTTATGCCACTCATCGCAAAGAGAGTTTGCGACATTAAAAATGAAAAGGAATATTTTTTTTTCTCGATTAAATCGAAACAAAAAAGGAAGGAATGAAAGAATTAACAAAAAAATGAAGAGAAATTGTTTTATTCACGATCGACGATAACCGGTGACGTTAAAATTATTAATTAAGAGTTTAGAAATTATTTTTTGAAAAAAAGAAAATACGCAAATTCCTTCACAGAAGGATGAGTTTCTCGTTATTGATATATATAAATTATATATGTATATCGGCAGCCATTTTGGTATCGGAGATCCTATCTCAGGTGTTCGTAGAACTGGCCATATTAGTGTCGATGCTTAAAAAAAAAAAACAAACAAAAAAAAACAAAAAAAGAAATTTGGCAAGTCGAAGCAAATACAAAAATCCCTACTTTACAGAGTATCGTAGCGGAAAAAAAAAAAAAAAACAAAAAATTGAAGAAAAGAAAAAAATGATATGAATCGAGCAGACAACCCCGAGCGAGACTGAGACCGTCCGGAAAACCGGAGCTCTTCCATAGCAACCATTCTGGTCACACTGGTTCCATATTTTTAAACGGACGTTTGCCGTGTCGCGTGTGGCTTCACTGGGACTTGATAGAAGAAAAAAAAATACATTTCCAATGATATCCGAGAGAGAGAGAGAGAGAAATGATTAATTTTCCATATTCATTTTAATCGATCGATTGATCGTTGACAATTTTTTTTTTTCCATGAAAAAAATAGAAAAAGTCGTCGATCTGGCACTCCGCTATTTAATGAGCACATGCAAAAATCGCTCACACACATACACACACAAAACTGAGAAAAATAAATTTTATTTGATTAAAATGAAATTTCATTAAAATCAAATAAATTCATTTTTTTTTTAACTCTCTCATTGCCTCACACACAAAAAATACGTCCATTCCGAAATCTCATATCGATAAAATATCATTCTCATCGCCAAATACCTTTGACTTCCATGTATACGTATATAATAATATATTTAGTCAGTCATCCCACATCCTAGGAGAGTAATTAAAAAAAAACAAAAACAAAAACAAAAAGAAGAAAAACGATTACTATTAATTATTATTGTAAAGTAATAACGGAGACACTCGAAAGAAGACGAATTAACGTACAAGCAAAAAAAAAAAAAAAAAAATACACACACGTATATAAATAATAAAGACTCTCACGATCACACACATAAGCCATTGAGTGCTTTACGTTCAAACAGACTGCCAGAAGTAACCGCAGATTCCTACAATGCATTTAAGTATAATAATATATAATTAAATAACGACAACGACCCACCCGATGAGTTTTTTTTTTTTTTTTTTTTTCAAGCGTCTCCATCATTCGAGACTCTCTATCCATCCTCAATGTTCTCTTATTCGTTTGTCTCTACCAACTATTATCTTGCTCGTACCGTTTTATTATTATTTTTTGATACTCTTTTTTTTTTCTTCCTTGTATTTTTTAAATAATTTTACGCGTATACGAATTTACGTAGGAGAAATATTTTTTAGCGTGACTTAGATAAAACGACGTGCCAGGTCGAATGATAATTATATAACAGAGAGAAAGTGAGAGAGAAAAAGCCACAAAAGAGCCGAGTACCGAAAATCGAGAAACGATATGATAAACTTTGTCAAACTGTCGTTCCTGTGTGTCGTTATATATGTCCTCGTTTTTTTTTTCCTTTTGTGTACATATATATATATATAGTTATATATATATATATGTATATACATATCATACACACTATATATTATTATATATATATATATAGATTATATATAGAATATTCTTCCCATATTTCTTTGCGAAAAGAAACGGAAAAAAAAAACCCAAAACCCGGTATAGCAAAAAAAAACTCTCGCTAAATCTGCAAATGCGGGCTTGTTGATCCAATCAAAGTAAAACGTGCCACGTGCCCAGCCACTCATACACTCAATAATCTCTCACAAATGCTCACTCATACTCATTTTTGTATGAGTAAAAACACACACACACACCCATGTGTATATATATATATATATACACATATATACACACACACACACGCCCATGTATATATATATATATACATATACACACACACACACACACCCATGTATCTATATATATATACATATACACATACACACACACACACACACAAGGGGCACAATCGAGTATTAGCGATTATCGCGTCCTTAGGCGTTAAGCTCCGAGATTTATCGTTTGTCGAACTTTTTACGTACTCGGCCATTTCCTATTAAAGGCTTGAACCAAGATTTTGATGATGGTTGAAAAAAGAAAGAAAAAAAAAAAGTGAATGTTAGAATGAAAAAAAAAAAAAAAAACAAAAAAAAACAATAGCAGTCCCGTATTCCTACGCCACGCCAATCGCGCGTCACGGCCGTCCAACTTTCCATACCGTAGACAATATTTATATGAGACAAGCTAAACTAAAACTTATTACATAACTCGTACTCGTATGAACGCTAAGAGAGAGAGCCTGAAAGCGCGATGAAAAATAGATTTTAATTTTTGATAGATCCCAACTCAGATACCCCTGCCTGTCCCTGCCTCCTCCTCCTCCTTCCCTCCCCCACTTTACAAACTCTCTCGGGTATAGAATATTAAAAACAAAGCTTTCTCTTCGCAATCGAATTTATTTGCAAAATTTACAATTTTTTAATTTAAATGGAAAAAAAAAAAAATGAGAAAAAAAGAAAAAGAAATTCGTATCCCAATTGCGGCCTTGTTAGAATAAGAATTGTCCATTAATACATTTTCCACGAGGTCCAGATATGCCTCGAGAAAAGCATTTTTTCCATTTTGTTTTTTTCTTTTTTTTTTCGATTATAAAATTTAAACAGTATATTTATATATTAAATATATATAAATATATATATATATATATATATATATATATATATATATGACGTTCTTGACTCAATAGACGAGAAAAGTAAATCGATTGCGAATTTGTAACTACGAATTTCGACATACCCGAGCCTATATAGTCGCACTGTGAGCGTGTACACGAACAAAAAAAAAAAACAAAAGATAAAGAAATGATGAAAAGAGACAAAACAATGAAAGAGCTCGAGAATAAACGGAGGGACGAAGTTTTTAAAAAGATGAAGAAGAATGAGAATAAACGACACGATAACGTTTGGATTACTTTGATCGTAATTCTCATACGATCCATAAAAAGACAAAAACTAAAAAAAAAATGATCGTAAACGTATCGTGGACGCTTTTTTTTTACACTTTGCCGTGGTTTTCCAACAAACAAGAAAATGACGAGAAACAAAAAATAGACGTATAAGTAGTAATAAAAAAAAAATCACCGTGGGCGAAAGCCTGGATGATTTATATATATATATATATATATATATATATATATATATATATATATATATATGTATATATATGTATAATTGACATAAGAATATGATGAATGAATTTTAAGATTGAAACGACGAAAGCAAAGATAATGATGATGATGATTTGTAGTTTATGATAAGCGTAACGATTAGAGTGATAATGTTTTAAACGTCAACAACAACAAAAACAACAACAAGAAAATTGCGATAAAGAGAGCGTTGATTTATCGACTTTATATACATATTAATAATTAGATATTTGATGATAATTGATAATACTGCCTTACGAGGCCTTGATAAAATGGTGACGAAATGGAGCGATCATACAACGATCATTTTCTAGATGACCGAATATCATCGGTCCATCAGACAGATCTTGCATTTTAAATTTTTTTTTGTTTTTATATCGCTTCTCGTTTCGTCGTCAACAATGGAGATTATTAGATTATTATTAGGGTTTAAGCAACTAGATATGCTAAGGTAATATCCATCTTTCTAAAGGCACCTTAGTTTTTTTTTTTTTTTTGTTTTTCATTTTTTAAGAAAAGACAGAAAAAAAAAAGTTTGATCGGGCCGAGCTAAATGACAGTCGTATTGACGATTGAGAAAATGTGAAAAAGAATTATTAGAGGGAGAAACATTTTTTTTTTAAATCTCGTGAGACTCGGCAAAAAAAAAAAAAAAAATCTTCACCGACGATACATACAGACATCACTCTGTGTGATTCTTCTCGCGTTTCATCTTCACGCTTTATTTTATCTCGGATTAATTTTACATCGTCTTTTAATGAACTTTTTTTCTCTCTCATTTTCGTAATACGAAATAGGAGCTTGCACTTAATTTTTTTCTTATTTTAATTAAAAGATGATTTTTGTTTTGTTTTTTTTTTTTTTTGTTAATTATTATTTTTAATTTTTTTCGTTTCCCTGTGCCAATACTAAGTTTTTTCTTCATACGCGTTGATCTCCTCCCTCGCACATTGTGCGCGGTGTCTCGGGAGATTATTGTCAACCGTTGCTCGTTGAGAAGAAAAAAAAAAAAAAAAAAAAAAAGATTAAAAATAACGATAATCATGAATGGTAATCAAAATAATCGGTGACAAATAACGTGAAGATAAAAAATATAAAAAAAAAACATAATAATACGAGTCTTGGGTGACAGAAAAAAAAAAATAATAAAAAAAAAAAAAAAATCATTCGAGATTAAAATCAGGACCCGGAGAATAAATTTGATTAGTGCTCGACTTTTTGTTCTATTTTTTTTTTTTTTTTTTGTTTTAATTGTCAATTTTTTTTTTCTAATTGGGTTTAATTGGATTATTATTATTTTTTTTTTAAATTTGCTTTATGTATAAAATTAGTGATATGGCATATTAGATAGGCGTATATACGTGATATATATCCACGTGGATATAATTATATTGATTGACATTGAGATATTTCGGAATAGGTCTTGGATGTTTCACATAAATATATTATATATTTTCATTTTGGCAATTATGCGATCTCTCGGGGATAAATAATTATTTCTCGGATTTGTGAAATCGATCGTGTTGCTCCATTCTCGCGCATTCGATCGATCGGACGACGAATTTTTCGTCTATATGTGCCTTTTTTCAAAATCTCAGTAATACGAGAATAAATAATATATCGCGATAAGCGCCACAGTATCGAGTCTGCACAGACTTTAATGATAAAATTTAGAATGAGAGAAGGAAAAAAAAAAAAAAAAAAAAAAAACATACGCGTGACTCGCAGAGATCAAATAAATATAATCAATTATGAAAAACAAAAAAACAAATGAAAAAAAAAAAAGAAAAAAATATTATATATATATATATATATATCACGGAGATACAAAACTTACGAAAAAAAAAAAAAAAAAATCGTAAATAAAATATTCAAAGTTTTCATAAAATGCCTCTTAACGATTGGCCTAGAATGGTCTATCTTAGCTTTTCTGCGCGCTATGTAATCGGGCTTATTATAATATTGAATTATACGTTTATATAATTAGGTGATAAATTTACATAATTACACGGCTGCGGTCGCCAAATTCGGCGTGACGATAACAAAAACAACAAAAAAAAAAAAAAAAAAAAAAAAAAAAAAAAACAAACAAACAAACAAATAAAAATTAAATTTTCTTCTTTTGTTTCATGGGGTGTTGGTTCCGGATATATGGGAGACTCTAATCGAACGAAATGGTTTTTGTGAAAAATCAACAAAACGATATAACGTTATTAGAAAAGAAAAAAAAAAAAAAAAGAAAAATTTGAAAAGAAGAAAAAAATAAAACCATTTATGGTGTAAACTGTGAGGCGCATTTAAAAACAAAAAATTTTAAAAATAAGAAAAAGTAGAGAAAGGCGAAATTCAATGGATATTTTTTCTTTTTTTTTTTTATTTTTCTTCTTTAGTTTAGACGTAAACGCGTACTAATATTTCCATATCTATATATTGATGGATACTCGTGCGAATTTGAGGAGGAGATATGAGGGAGGTGGGGGGGGGGGGGGGGGGGGGGGGGGGGGTTAGGCGAGTCTTTCAAAATTGCAATCAATTAGTGTTTTTAAAAATTATTATTTTTCTTTGATTATGAGAGATAATTGTGTATAATTATCGGTAGAGCCTCAGTTGTGTTCCTTTACGACACAATGTACACATCGTGATATTTAGACGCTAAATTTGTTTCGCCGAGGAGAAAGAAAATTTCGTGCTGACAGGTATGAAAAAAAAAAAAAAAAAAAAAAAAAATGAATAAATAGATATGACGACTCGAATGTTACGTACATGCCATCCAGGTATTTAGAAAGTAAACTGCTTTATTTTTTTGTACGATATATATACATACATATATATATATATATATATATATATATATATATATACATATATATATATACATCTCTATATAATATTGTGAAAATAAAAGAAGCGAAGAAATTTCGATTATAGTGTTCCCAGTTTAATGAGGGGAAATCGATAAGAGGATACGAAAGATTTACGATAAATCATGTGTGTTGGCTAGGAATTAATGAAAATGGGCGTGATCGAGAGGTTGTTGTTGAGTGGACGTTAAAATTTTTGCACGAGACGCATCTCGTGCAAACTGTTTAGGAATACGAGAAAAAAATAAATAAAATAAGAAAAAGAAAAATAAGAAATTATTAAATTTTCTCTAGGACATTTACAATTTTATGATGAAAAAAAAAGGAAAAGAAAAAAAACTTTTTGTATCCTTCGGCCAAACTGCAAGCGGTGCGAGCCATTTTGTTGAAAAATTTCGAGTGAATGGATTATATTACCTGTGAAAATATGCTTGAGAATTGGAGATTGTATTGTGCAGTGGCGAAAATCGAACAGATTAACGAATGGAAAAGAAAAAAAAAAAAATCTACGAAATAAGATATTATATTATATGGGCGATGATAAGAGAAACAGAGAGAGAGGGGGATGAGAGAAAAAAAAATTATTCCGATTAAGGACAAAAATGGGAACATAGATATTATTTTTAAACAAAATTTCGTTTAATTTCTGCCAATGTCGTCCAACGAATCCACGAAAACACACAACAACAATGTAAATTTTATAATTACGCGAGAACGCAAGAAAGAGAAAGCCTGTCGGTGTCTTTTTAATCTTTGTACGAGACAATCGTGATCCGATACGATGATGAAGAAAAAAAAAAACAAATTCTTTCCAAGATAAAATTTAGAGACCGAAAAAGATTTATCTTGGCCTCTCAGAAGCAAATAATTAATAATAATAATAATAATAATGATAATGATAATAATGATAATAATGATAATAATAATAATAATAATAATAATAATAATGATCCAGCAGAAAAAAATAATTAAAAATATCAAATCGGATCACGAGTCCCAGAAGAGAGCTATTAAATTTGATAAGAGAAAAACTAAGTATAATAGACCAGTTGGAGGAGACGAGGGCGTCCAAACGTCACTTTAACCACGTGCGGAATGAAGAAAGAAATATTATCAAAAAATTAATCACGGGGGGCCACATCGTTTGTTCTCCCATCGACTCCTCTGGCAAAAGCTAAAGCACCTCCCTGATGAGCTAATTAGCTTTTAACGCAAAAGTAAAAAAAAAAAAACAAAAAAAAAAAATATCCAAGATTAAGAATAAAAGTAAAAAAAGAGAGAAAGAAAGGTAGAAAGAAAAGCACATATTTCGAGAGAACAAAAAAGTACGAGAGTGCGAGAGAGAGAGAGAGAGAGAAAGAGAGAGAGAGAGAGAGAGAGAGAGAAAGAGAGAGTTGAAAACAAGTAGGTTTGTGAACCGAGAGAGCCTTGTGTTAAGTGCCTTCAAGTACGACTTAGATAATAGGCTAGAGAGAAGAGATAAAAAAATAAAAAAAAAAGGAAGAGGCGCTGGGCACATCCAGCTATGAACGAATTTTTGACGGTATTATTATGATACCGGATGAGCCAATAGCGAGTATGAGAATTCTCGTCCTACTCTCGTCAACACATCGAGAATTTACAAAAAACGAAATTAAAAAACTAAATCTACATCGCCTTAAAAAAAAAAAAAAAAAAAAAAATGTATATCTTTGAAAATCGAATCTCTAAGAGTAATTTTCCCAGTGAGCGAAAACCCTCTGCAGACAAGTGCAATTTTTTTGGATAAAAAAAAATAACCATTAATTCCGGCAAAAGAATGAAATTAAAAAAAAAAAAAAAAACATTTTACCGGTTGATCCGGTCGATTTATCGTTTATCAAAGCGAGAACAGCAACCGAACTGGCTTTCGGTGTCAAATTTCTCGTTCGGCTGTGCCATTTTACTATCGATCTTGGAAAAAAAAAAAAAAGAAAAAAATCAGAATACATTTTTTAACGGTGGCCTTTGAATATTATATGTCACGAGGGTTTATTTTTTATCGCGATCAATTTAATGGGATTGTAATGGAGAATTTAGAATTTAGAATCTTGATCCAGTGAAAAACAAAAAAAAAAAATATATATATATCGATATATATTTTGTCGTGATTGACACGAGGGAGTCATTTTAAAAAGAGGAGAAAAATCGTACTCGCAATTATGATTATCATACATTGTGGCTTGTCCCGGTGCACATCTCGAGACCAGTGATATTTTTTTAGAAATTATTTATTTATGCCGAACAAAGAACAGTAATCTCGACGACTCGCTGTAACTGCCAATAATATCCGCAAGGGGTGTCTCTCCCTCTTCTCACCTATTTTTTTAAATCCATATCTTCCTCTTTCTTTAACGTTATTATTATAATTATTATTATTACTATTATTATTATTGCTATTATTATTATTGCTATTATTATTATTTTTAAATATCATTTTCCGCCTTGTCCTTCTCCACTGCCTTACAATATTATATGTGATTTCCGTACTTTTTACTTGACCAGTTATTTATTTCTCTTTGATAATTCCACGATAATTCTAATATATCGTTTATATTGTCTTATTCGTTTATAATTGATCCGTAAGTTTCATAAATCATCATGTAATAATAGTCGATGGACGCTCTTACGCGAGAGCTATAAATAAATGTTGGAATGCGAAAAATCGATTTGATAAACAAGAGACGAGAATAAAAAAGCAAAAAAAAAGTAAGAAAAGTAAAAACTTTCCATGGAATAATAAATTGTCAAAATGAAATAATAACGAGCGACGATTTTTCGCATTCCGCTTTAAGCACGATACTCTTAGTACAAGTTTTCCCCCTCCCTTCCTCCTCCTAACGAACCTCGGTTATTAATATTAATCGACTGTACAGAGCACGAAAAAACTCGAACTCAAACTTCGCTCAGCGCCTCAAACACAAACGGAAAAAAAAAAAAATTATAATTGTAATAATCATAATAATTCTCTTTTCGCCATGTATTTGCCAACGAACGATTATTATTTTTTGTTCTCTTTTTTTTTTGTTTGTCTTGATTTTTATATATTAATACTATTTAGAGAACAATTATTAACGATTATCCTATCATAACGATAATTCTTTCTAGATACCTTTTTTTCTTTTTTTTTTAATCTGTTTGTTTATTTTCTTAAAATATTTTTGCCACATGACCAACACACAACACATACACACGCGCAAAAACTGATGCTCACACATGTACACGAATTGTATTCTGTACTGTATTATTGTTACTGTATAAATTGCGATAAAAGAAAAAAAAAAATTCATACACACACAAACAACATAGTCGCGCCTTCGATTTATATATTGGCTTTTATATTGTATCCGAGAAAACAGAAAAAAAAAGGTCGCTTGCTTAGAAGAATTTGAAAAAAAAAAAAAAAAGAAAAAAAAAACATTGTATTTGTAATAATCTCTCGATGATTGGTAAACTCTTCACGAGGCACGACATGATCCTCGCATTAATTCAATCGAGTTTTACGAAGAAATCAATCACCAACTATTCATGTTTGCTACCATAATTGTTCTTTTGTTAATTTTTTTTTTTTTTTTAATTTCTTTTTTATTTTTCTTAACGACAACAAACGAATATCTTTTCGATTCTTTCGAACATTCCAAAAATGCTTGAATCTTTAATTCTCCCCTCTATTCATGTATTTTTTTTTTTTTTTTGTCAATTTGTAGAAAGCCTTGTATTGGATTTAGAGGAAAATAAAGTCTAGAAAGGCAATTGTTAGTGGTGAAAAATAATTTTATTCACAGCCTTTGTGACAATTTTTGTGCAACGAAAATTCCAGAAGGCGTCAACATGGGGCAGAAGATAAAAATTGATAATTTTCCAATTTGCAATTATTTTCAGACGATGAATGGAATAAAAAATTTGTTTTTGCTCAATTGTCCATCATACTGACACGATATTATTTTTTTTTCTAGGTAATTCCCGGACGGATTTTCAACAAAAAATATCCAACATCAGAAGTTTCAAAGCGTCAAGATTTTTGATTTTTTTCCCTCAAATCAGACAACACTCTTTGTCGTTTTATAATTTTTTATTAATTACGCTAATATAATCGAATTTTGAGTTTCAGCTCATCAACGAGAGGGAAGACATCAGAGCAATCAACAGACCACAAAGAATTCCGAAGCAAAAATTCCAAGACAACGAAAAGTTTGACGAAAGAAGATTCATCCACAAGGTCCATGGATCGATGAAAGCAGGATCGTCAATTTTATCATCGCTGCACTGTAATCGTAAAAAAAAAAAAAAAAAAAAAAACGAAACAAAAAATAATCATTACTATAATTCAAAAAATAGCGCCATTTTTTTTTCGAAAATTCATCATCACAAATATATTACACACAGAAAAAATAAATTCAAACAACCATCACCCCCTCGTCATTTGCTCGTTGTTGTTTAGCTTGAGACTTGATTGTTTGGCATGGCTCGCGCCGTTGAAAGGAAAAAAAGAAAAAAAATTAAAAAGAAAAAACGACAAAATCCCAGAATTGATGAAAAAAAATTGTTTCATGCTTCCATGTTGGTTTCTCACGTGGGTTTTTAATTTTTTTTGTTTTACTAACGATGCATTCGCACTGTGTTTTTTTTGTTTTTCACGCTTGCAGGTTTCTTCGCGAGTCTCGGCTGGAGGACCGAAAGACGAGGAGCAGCAGCTGAACGTGGTGAGAATGAAGTTCCGGCTCCACTGGCTCCGCAGCGTCGAGCTCGTCTTCATTGTCCAGCACGCCACGTTGGACGTAATAATAATCGTCCATTGACCATTTCGGCCCATGATCGACGTCACGATTGCTCGAGATGTGGAAAATCATACAAAAATGCTTACATCCTAAAACGACATTTGCTCTACGAGTGTGGCAAAGCTCCATCATTCAGCTGCCCTCATTGCGCCTTCAGCTCGAAATACGAGAGGAATTTAAAGGCGCACATAAATCATCGCCACGTGGAACCATCGAGCAACGCTGTCAACCATCGAGCTTGAAATCATCGTCGACAATTATCTACGACTTGTCAAAAATTTTAAAAGACCTCGGATTACTTTTATTTTTATCATATATATTTATCGAGATCCTGTGTGATTCGATTTTTTTTTCTGCGCTACATAGAAGCCCAATGTGCCAAAGATGCGTTTCCTGTATAATCTTTAGTCTTTATTATGTTTTAAGCTCAAAAGCCACATGCGGTTATTTTCAAAAAATGAGGATCGTTCAAATGCAATATCGTTAAAAAAAAAACTTTTTCTAGAGAGTGAAGAGAAAAAAAAAATACAAACAAAAATTTGCTTTATTCTGAATAATTGAAAAATTCATGATTTTTATATTTTTCATTATAATTTATCGTAATTATTATTTTTTTATTATTCATTTGACACCGATCCTCATAACTGAATTGTTATTTTTATTTCTCAATTCGTTAAATATTATTTATGATCATCGTAAAACGATAGCATATGAACCACCAATGCGTATAATTGCCGCTTGTTCATTGTTAGCCGGCACATTAGAGTATCAAGAATGGTGGCGAAGAGAAATTTAATTTTTGTTCTTCCTCTGAATTCTTCGCGTAAAAGTGCCAATATTTTTCAATTTACGAAATTTTCGGAGTACCAAAGAATTTCCGTTGTAATTTTACACACAAATATATAAATATAAAATTCGTTGATCGATTGAGATCGCAAATTATAGTTACGATTATGATATCCGAGATATATAATTCTCGAAAAAAAACGAAATGAAAAGAAATCGCTGTAGATTTTTTTTTTTTTTGTTTTTCAAAGAAGAAAGAGAAAAAGGGATTAGGGAGATTCAATCTCGAGTTCGTCTCCTACTTGGGAGATACGACGCGGCGTATCCATGACAATATTTATTATCATACGAACACCAAAGTCTTCTGCGCTTCTCTATGCCATTTTATTTTCATAATAATGCAAAAATTAACTTTCAAGGGGTCCGCTTTTTCTCAAGACCGTGTTCAACGTGTCTTGCTCGATTTAATGCCGATATACGACAGTAGAGACCAGTCTGTGAGACAGAGAAAAAGAGTTAGAAAAAGGTCGAAAATATTGTATAAAAAAAAAGAAAAAGAAAATTGAACAAATATTTCGTTCAGAGATGCGCAGCGTTTGGATGAAAAATCAAAATAATTTTTCCAGCAAAATATTTTACAAATATTTATATTAGAAAAAATATTTGAGATTTTTTTTTTTACTTTTTCTTCATTCGCATTATTTTTCATTTATTTTATTACGTCTCACATGATTTTTCAGTTATTTTATTACGTTTCAAGTGATTTTTCGTTCCAATGGTGCTCATCCCTGATTTAATATATCAATGAACGAAGAGAAAAAAAAAAAAAAAATTTAGCTTGGTCATCTAGAAGTTGTTGGAATTCCCTTTTAAATCCGTGAACTTAATGAGATGAGAATTTAAAAAAAAAACACACACACACATTGTTGAATATATTTGTACAAACTCGAGGAGTAGCGAGAGAGAAAAGCAAAGGATGATGACGTTCGTTGGCCGGAAGTCCGTTCGTGTCATGAATGTGAAAGAAAAAAGAAAAAAAAAACCTCGATCAATCCTCCTCGACGTTTCGTGTAACGCTAAAACGCCCAATTATTTTTATACAAATAATAAATGTGAAATTTTTCGTGGGAAAATATTTCGAATACGAGATCGTCGTGTCTCGATCTTCCAACGTTGGCAGTATCGTAGAGGAAAAAGAGTGTTGAAGAAAAAAAATGTGATTATGGTAGATCATGTAATGTAAAAAAAAAAGAAACAAAATGAAAAAAAAAGCAGAAACCAGTAGCCAAAATCAAATTTCTCAAAGCAACGAAAAAAAAAAACCAAAAAAATAAACCAAATAATATTAATTGTAAGAATGTCAGTTGAAGTCACATAGGGCTGAGAGTCTAGTTCGATAAGCGATTAAGAGGAATGAGCGTTTACGAGGGTGACTAGTCAAATCGGAGCATGGAAGAAAAAAAAGGTTGATCCGATTTTTCAAATTGTGTAGTCCAAGACAGATTAGAGAGGAAAAAATGCCTAAAACGGGCCAAAAAAAACTTATAATAATATAAATAATTCAAACACATAGAGAGTATATTTAAATAAAAAATATATTATATTATTATACCGTATATATATATATATATCTATATATATATATATAATTATTGAGAACGACGATGAAAAATTGTAAGCTGTTCACTGCGATTTACGAAGAGCACTTTTCAATTCTTGGCCAAGTCGACCAAAAAACCCAACTTACAGTGTGCTAAAAAAAAAAACTCTAGTCTCAAAATTGTCGACGTGGCCAAATTATCATACTCAAAGAAAAAAAAAAAAAAAAACTGGTCGCTCTCTCGTATTTCATTCTTGAATAGAAATTAGTAACACTTTTGAGCTCTTCTTCCGTCTCTCTTACTTCCTCTTAGACGTTATTGTAAACTACGTAAAACAAATCAACAATATCTTTAAGGGGAGTTGAAAAAAAAATTAATGAATTTCTTCGAATTAACTTGAGAAAAATTCAAAACTATTAGCCAGTTCTATACTATATAGCGCCAAGTTGCAGTTCATTAATGAGACTAGTCAAGATCTTTTATCTGCCTCTTCCTTCGTAGTAAAAAAAAAAACAAAAAAACAAAAAAAAAAAAAGTATATCTGTACTATATCTATAAACCAAAGATAATCAGCATTCGAATTGAGAATCATTAAAACGTTTACAAAAACAATAATAAAAATATTAAATAATTTTTAATGATTTTTGCCATTCGAATGTTGTTAATTCTTGCTATAAACACGAGTCACGTATATAACATAAAAAATAAATTAACTCCCCATTTAAAAGGGACGACAGTTTTCATCTCTTAAATATATAATCTCTTTTGCCTCAGCTCTCTCTTTCTCTCTCTCTCTCTCTCTCTCTCTCTCTCTAATTGCAATCTGCATTTGTCAAAAAATATTACGAATGATAAAAAATTCGAGACTGATTGTGCGAGCAATCAGTGCGGAATGATTTATTGTCACTTCGTTATTCATACGCTGGCTCGAGTCACCAAAATATACTCGCACACACACACACACACTCTAACACACACAAAAATTACTAAAACATTTCTTCTTACACCTATAAGCTTCTCTGTGCCAAAAAAAATCGAACTGCTCGTTAAAAAAAAAAAAATCTCACAAATATATTTCAGACATGATTTTTTCCTAAATAAAACTTTCAATTTTCCGAAACAAAAAAGAGCTCTTCGTTATAAACGGCTGAAAAAAAAACAAAAAAAAAAAAAATCGCAACATCTTCTCGAAAGCTGCTATAACGTGTCTTCCAGCAACCAAAGTGAGAACATTTCAACGAATGAAATCAGATGATACGATCAATAGCCAAATTGCCCTAATTAGGAAAGAAAATATTAAAAGAATTAGGAGAAAAAAAAAAAGAAAAAATTGTGAAATCCAATTGCACGCGAACGAGAAAAGTACGCAGCACAAAGACTGAATACACAACACGAGAAGTGAGACATAATAGATAATCGTAATATGTATTTACATAATGAGAAACATAACAGAGGCGCGTTAATTTATGTTATTTTTTTATTTTTTTTTTTTTTTCGTTACTCATCGATAAATCGATTGATATTAATTAATATAGTTCGTGCCAATGTAAGAGAGAGTTTACGGAGAAAAGCCAGCTATGCAATACTCGAGTTATCGTTGCCGGCCTTTGAAAGCTGGAAAACGCGAGAGATGCCTGTAATAATAAATTAAAAAAAATATATATATATATACACACGCATAGAATTATTTTGAAGGAATTAAACAAAAAATATATGCATATATGTATATATATATATATACATATATAGACACGTATATACATTGAAAGAACAAATTAAAATTATATATACAAAATATAATTATACATTATGCATTATAATCGAATACGAGTAAATGAGGAAAAACCAAAAATTATGTATATAACGAATAATGAAGAATGATGCTAATGATGATGATGAAGAACAACTTTAGGTTCTAAGGAGATCGCGATAATAATTAGTTCATAAGGGTATTCTCGATGAAAAATTGCATGTGCAAATATTAATTAGGATAGATTTGTTTTTTTTTTTTTTTTTTTTTTCTGGTGAAAGGAAAGACTTGCCATGCAAGAAAATATACAAAAGTAATATCGTTCATTGAATTAACGTTTGAACCAAAAAAAAATATGTATATTAATTAATGATATATGATAATTATGATGGGGCTCGTAATTACAATTACAATTATATTCGTTATAACAGTTTTTTTTGTTGTTGTTTCTTCTTGCATAATTAAACAAATATGATTGAAATTGCGAGTGTATCGATCGATAAAAATTTGTTGGGGTGATAAAGGAAGACGAGAAAAATTATACATATATATATTATACATTATATATATATATATAATTTTTAAAATAATAAAGAAATGAATTAAATCGTTCACAGAAATTGATAGAAAATGATTGCCTCACATCGACGTCGAAAAACTTTTTTTTTTTCTTCTACACGACCATCCATTTTACTAATCCATCTCGGGTCAAGGAAAAATCGTCTGGCACGATCGTTTTTTTTTTTTTTTTACCATCATACTGACACCCTTTTTTCTCTGATTTCAGGCTGGGTTCGTTGTCACTGCGGAAGACGTTTCAAGCATATATTCTCGCTGAGTTGTCATCAGCACAACGAGTGCGGTTATGGATATCAGTGTCTCGATTGTGCCTTCACCACGGACAAACTTTATCTGTGGCTTCAGCACAAGAAGCAAGGATGTATCAGAACTTGGCTCGGTCATGCAGTCCCATAGACAAGTTTGACCAAAAAGGAACAAAAAAAATTACAGACAAAAAAAAAAAATTAAAACAACCCATAAATATATTTCTTTACTATATATATCGATGTATATATATATATATATATTTTTTAAAGATGTTACTGACGAATGCAAATTAAACGCGATAAATAATTACAATGAAAAAAAAAGGGAAGAAAAAATCCTATTTCTGCTTCAATTCTATTTCTTTGTCAAATTTATTTTTATGTTTTTTTTTTTTATTATCATTGTGCTCGAGGCAGATTGGAAATGTTCATAATTATTCTCTATCTCTGTTTCTGCTGTACGTTGCAAAAAAAAAACAAAAAAAAAATGATAAAAATTCTCTGTGCTCCTCTAAAACAAATTGGAATCGCTTGGTGGTGGTTCTCATGCATTTGTACTTCTGCTTTTTCTCCCTCAGGCTATCTCGTCTATGAGGACAAACCTTATCCTTGTGGTCGATGTGGTCGACGATACAAGTGGAAAACTTCGTTGCAATTTCATCAGAGAGACGAATGTGGCAAGGAGCCACAATACAAATGTTACTACTGCGAGTACAGAACGAAAATACGCTCAAATTGGATCAGACATGAGAAAACTCACACAAAACCACGTGGACGAAAGCAGAGCTTTGACACGATGAACGTTATAGCGATATAGAAGAAAATTTTTGCTCCGATTTAATTTAATCTTCATTGAAGAAATATTCCAAAGGACCAACAATTTTCAAGCTTCTCCACTTGGCTGTAATTCAACGAAATAAAAAAAATATCTTGATAAATTTTCGTTCTAATTATCGAACGAGTAAAATTACAACATTGAGAATTTCCTATGTTTATTTTTTTTTTCAGGGCTTGTAAGCCCTGAAATTACTATTTCTTTCCACTTACCAGTCGAGTGGCATTTTTGTTCGAATTCTCCATTAATTGTAGGGATAAAAGGAAAAAACTTTTTTTAGAATTTTAATTGTTAATTTAAAATTTTCGTTAATTGTGATTGAAATTTTTTTTAAATTAATTTTCGCCAAGCTGGTCCACTAAAATTACTGTAACTTTCTCCCTCGATGTTTTTTTCTCATTTTATTCGCAATCGAAGGAATAAATTGGCGGACATTTTTTTTTTTGACATCGACTTTGCGTGAGAGCACTTCGTTTTTTTTGTCTCAAACAAATTGAGCGCGTCCGTCCACCTTGACTGGATGAGACAAAAGTCTTATTGCGAAGTTCGATTTTACATTTCTCATATTTTCAGGCTTTTTTTTTTCTTACGAAAATTCTTTATAATGTGTCAGAAGATTTTTAGTGACTCAAAAATCTTCTCGTATAGCGAAGTTTGATTTTTAAAAATTCCGATTTTTTACATAAAAATCAGAGTTTTGTTAAAAAAAAAACAAAACTCAAAATGTAAAAAAAGCTACAAAAAGCAACTTTTTTTTGGTTCTTTTTCCACGAAAATTCTCATATAATTTCTCGCAATGTTCAAAGTGTGCTTGATATATATATATATATATATTTTTTTTTAGCAACTTGCATTCTTGAAGAAGTGGCAATCTGGCAAAGTCAGGAACACTTTTACAACAATTATTTTTTTTCCTTTCAGATATTGATCCGCTGGATATGTCAAAGGTTTTTGCATCGCCACTTCGGCTTCGAGTTCGTCCAAGACGTGTTTTGCACAGAGCAAAATATTTGTGCAAATGTGGACGAAGATACACGCAAAAATGTTCCCTCGATCGTCACGTCAAATACGAGTGTGGAAAAGCACCAAATTTGCCATGTCCAATGTGTGGCAAAAAATTCAAGCATCGTCATCACGTTATCGAACATATGAGAAAGTATTGTCCATACAAGCACAACAATATATTGCAATAATTCATGTCCTCGATATGAATTTTGTGTCCACATTAAATCATTTCCACATTTATTATTTCATATAAATTTCTGACCCAAACTTGCTATTCAATTTATTTAGCATAACGAGTTATCTCGTCCAAAAAAAAAAAGACACACACACACACAATTTACGAATAAATTATAATTACTTGTAAAATTCTCAGCTCGTCGATTATTTTCTCTAAAATTATTCCTTATCGTGAAAGTAAACAAAAGGTCAGTATCGACGAATCTTTGCTGAACGTTTTTTTTCTTCTTTTTTAAAATCTTTTGTATGATTATTATTATTATTCATTTAATTGAATGTTATCGTACCTTTGATATGAACGGTATAATAATCATAATAAAATATCATTCGATTTAATATAACAAAAAATTTTTTGCATTTTTTTTGTTCTTGCAGTCTCGAGATTCAGACTACACTACGAACAGTTAGCGTCTCATCATATGGCGGAGATGATAATGGCCACGCAAAACGAGAAGAAATATACGTGCGAAAATTGTGGCAAAATTTACAAGTGGAAAGAATCACTTTTTAAGCATCGTCGTGTCGAGTGTGGAAAAACACCACAATTCGCGTGTGAGATATGCGGTCATCGTTTTATGCACAAGCATCATCTTATCAAGCATTTAACGTCGATTCATCAAATTGCACCGATAATCGGCAATGACGTATTAATCCTTAATTAATAGACTTTCTTTTTTTGTATATTTTTTTTCATTTTTTCACATTTCTCTTATCTCATAAAAATTAAACGAACGAAAATTTAACTTTTGTATGGAAAAATATACTCATTAAATTTCCAGACTAATTCAATATAATTTAATCGTGTGTCATTCTCGTCGAATCTCGATTATCTACGACGTAGTAGTTTGAACCTTGCTGATTTAATTTTATTTCTTTTTATTTTCAGGTAAAGGAGGAAAAACAAGAGACAGAAATAATTTCATCGGTTTATTGATAATTTAATCAATATTATTGACTAAAATTTAACTAATTAATTAATTATTTACTGCATAATAGTAGAAAGTATTTTTTTTTTCCTCGATTATTATTTTATGTTTTCGGATTTGCCTGATGAAAAAATGTAAAAAAATGAAAAAAAAAAAAAAATTATGTGCCTTTTTGGCATGTGAAGCAACCGCACAAATCATTTGTGCACCTTCTGCTTCGCTTTGACGTGTATTTTTCTCTGTTGGCGTAAAAAAAAAAAATCTTTTTTTCATCAACACAATTTGTCATTTGATTTCAGTAGATCCACTCGAAATTAATGCTCACGATCGTGCTGGGACGAATTATCGGCGTGGAACGGCCAAATCACACGTCTGTTCCGATTGTGGAAAATCTTATCACGTGAGAACTTCACTCTGGCGACATCAGCGAGTCGAGTGTGGTCAAACACCCCAGTTGGAATGTACCATTTGCAGTTCACGATTTTTTCACAAGCATCATCTTATCAATCACCTCAACTCGAATTTCCATTCGTTAAATGCATTTGGAGGTAAAGCGTCTTAATTATTTTGTTGATTGAGATTAGCAACAAACAAATATTAGCCTGTCGATAATGGTAACAAAGTCGATAAATTTTCTCACTTCGTCAATTTAATTAATTGCTTGATCAATTTTATTAATTGATTGATCAATTTTATTAATTGATTGATTAATTAATTAATTAATGGTCACTGTTCTGTAAAAATTATGATGAAAAATTTCTAATAACGCAATGGACAAAAATTGCAATTTTAGTTACGAATGCGACCAATCCAGACAGAAGAAGAAGAAGAAGAAGCAGCAGAAAATAAAAATGAAACAAAAGGATCAGATATGGGAGCAACAATACGGGGTAAAATCGATCCGTAGAAGAAAAAAAAATGAGATAAGAAAATTGTTGCATCGATTATTATCTATAAAAATTGTTCGAAATATAAGACAATGTACTTTGTATCAAATATTAGCCATAAAAATGTCCAGACCAGTTGCACTTCTCATTTCATAATTCCTGTCATGGCGTCTCGGTGACACGGTGAATTTTTTTTTCGTAATTAGGACGATACTCATCTATTTTTTAATTTACCATTTAATCAAAATTTACATCACAGAATATCCAACGAAAAATATTTTCTCCGCTCGTCTTTGTTCTCGTTCACGCGTATCATTGAAGGCAAATTGAATTTTTGTTGATTTGTCACATTAAAATAATTTTAATGTGAATTTTTCCCTTTCAGCTTCCGGATTGCAGATCGAGAACGTAATCGGCAGTTCTTATGAGCTTTTCGGGATGTATCAGGTGCAGCACGAGTGTAAAAATTGTGAAAAAAAATTTACGAGCAAACGTTCGATGTTGAGACACATGAAAGAGAGTTGTGGAATTATTCATCATTCAAATGGCTCGAAAAATCGTAAATTTTCGTGCAAATATTGCAATGCTCGTTTTTTGCTGAAGCATCATCTCACCAATCACGAGGGATCGTATCACAATGATGAAAAACCGTACGTTTGTACAATCTGCGGCAGGGCTTATTCTTGGAAAGTTTCACTCGCTAGACATCGACGTCTGGAGTGTAGTCAGAATCGACAATTTTGTTGCGAAACTTGCGGTACAAATTTCACCCATAAGCATCATCTCGTTGGTCATCTGTCTACTGGTCAACACTATGAGAATGCAACCTTAAATGGTAACGTAATATTCATTATTTTTTCTTCAAATTAAAACATTGAATTAATTAATTATTTAATTGAATATTTAATTAATTCAATAATTGTTTGAATAATTAGTATATATATATTTTTCTTTAATCGTCTTCAATTTCTCGACGTCAAATTCCATAATAGGAATTCTTCAACTGATCCTGAGCTTTCATTATCATTTTCAGAGAAAAAAACAAAATTACTGACGTTTATTAAGTCCGAGCCGCTGGAAGATGGCAAAGTTTCTAATTCCACAAGTACAAGAAAATCGCCAAGATTGCGCAACATGAAAATTGAAGGAATGGCCGATGAAGAAGAGCAGGAATAAATACGAGCTTATGAGTTCTCAGTCAAGTAATAAAATTGACTGAAATCCTTTTGGCAGGCTTGAAAAAGTTAAAGTTTACGTTTTTTTTTTTCTGACGATATGAAACTATTATTCGTAAAATTAATAATATTTTGTTTTATTGATAATTAATCAAATTAATCATCATTTTATTGGCTGACGATTATTTTTTTCTCCTTTTGTTTGAAAAATAAGTTTAAAATTGTGAGCTGACGGATTTACTTGAAAAAGTCAATGAAAAAAAGAAAAAGTGTGTGCGGCGATTTAGATCGAATCTAAATATCCTGGATCGAAGTTCCGCCCGTGATTTTCCCTCCCCAATTTAATCTCTTCGATATACGATGTATATAATACACAAATATTACAAACAAACGAAAAAATTTACGAGAGATAAATACATTTTACAAACTAATCTTGGATTATGGCAAAATAATTTTTTCTCTCCTTTTGTCTTTTAACATTCTTATGGCTTTCGTTCACATGTCCATTATCGCAAATCTTCTGGAGGATTCATACGTTAACTGGATATTCACATTTTTTTCTTTGTTTCAGCCTTTAATCTCGGATTGAAGATAACAAACGTTGTCGGAAGATCATACAGAAATCGTTCGTGCCAGGAAAAACCATTCACTTGTTCGACATGCGGAAAATCCTACTCATGGAAGATTTCACTTTCACGACACGTGCGTGACGAGTGTGGCAAATTGCCGAAATACACGTGTATGTTTTGCCAAAAAAGTTTCAAATCACGTAGCAGCTTTCAACGTCATCTGAGTACTCAGCACAACGCGAGACTGCCAAGAATTTATCGAGTATCGAGGAAGTGATGAAGAATTTCAGTAATGAAGAATTCTACGAGAAAATAAAATAAACGAACGCATCAAGATATTCTCGACTCTGAAGATTATTTTCTATCGTGCCAGATATAACAACACTGAAGACACTCAACTTTTGAAAATTCACCAATGAAGAATTTTTATACGCTGATACAGCGAATAATAAAGAAACTAAAACTCTTTTGCTCTCCTCGTACTTTTTAAAAAGTTATTTTTCATTTTTCTGGTAACATGTTCATTTTATTCTGGAAAACTTTGTTCATGACAAATGTTTTTATCATTTATATGATTTATCGAATGTACAAACGGCATGGGGTTGGCCCAAAACTTGTTTTGTTTTAAAAAAAAAACAAAAAAAAAATATAATTTTTTTTATCCCTTAAGCAAAACCCAAACTTTTCGATTTTCAAAACCCAAACTTTTCGATTCGATATTCCCTCAAACGCCTGTAATTTATTGTATCGAATTATCGCCAATCTTGGTGTAAAAATGGCAATAACTACGAAGAAACGAGAGCGATTATCATTTAAAGTTCACAATTGCCCTAACAAAGACAATTATATTTTCAATGGTTTTTCATTTATCGCAAGAAATCGAACAAAGAAAAACTCAGAGAGTCTGTTTTATTATTTATTTTATTTTTCATTACATTTGAGGCAAATAAAATTGTCAATTAATATTTTCCCATCGCTCTCGAAGTTATATTTACCGTCAACAGAGAGGATTTAATTTTTTTTATCAGGAGTTTATGCACGACGAAAAAAAAAAAGAAAAAAATTCGTTCCACTAACGCCCAAACTGTGTTGCTCAGTTCCAGAATCATCGCGATCACCTGGCAAGAATCACAGCTCAAGATCAAAACAATTCTGGCGTCCATTTCCGTGTCACACGTGTGGCAAATCTTACACGAGGAAGGACACACTTAGACGTCATCTTCGTTACGAGTGCGGCAAGAATCCTCAATACATTTGCTACGTTTGCAAGAAAGGCTTTAAACAAAAGTCCAACTTTCAACGTCACAATGCGAACGTTCATGGGTTTAGATTTTAATGAAGAACAGATAAAAAAAAAAAAAAAAAATCTATATCGATATATGAAATATCGTGCTTGCGCACAAATGCCACAAGGCCTTTCTAGAAGATGATAAATCACAAGAGATGAACGGCAAAAGCAAAGTAGAGTTAAAACAAAAAAAAATAGTTATTCCTTTCCTATTCTTGCATTTTTGCACGCCACACAGAGCTGCATTACGCTGTAAACGGCGAGCATTATTTTATTTTTTTGTCTTTCTCTCTTAATCATAATTATTCTCCATTGTTCTCGCTTTACATTTTGTTTCAAGATACCCGAAGAAGAAATAATCCAAACAATAAATAATTTCTTGGCAGTTATAATGATCATTAATTATTTATTTATTTTTCTTACTATGCGATTCGTACAATATTACATTTTAAATGTCATAAATTTATCATTGCCATTTTGTTAAAAACCAAAAAAAAATATACTAGTCATCATTGCAAGATTACCGAGAGGATTCATGGATTAGACGAAAAACACTACGTAGGTTTTATTGAAGAATTTATATCATATAAATTATAAACGTATCGTGTCGTTGTCAATGACCCAACCGATAATCTCGTGTTTCTTTGCTATTTAAGTTTCAGCCAGCCAAGAAATATTTCGCCCAGAGACAGCAGCGGCCGCAAGGCTCAGACGTTTTCACGCCAGTCAGAATAATCCATTTCCCTGTCAAAAGTGCGAAAGATCATACAGAAACAAGGGGAGCCTGAAGCGCCATCTGCTCGACGAGTGTGGAAAACCACCAAAATACATATGCAGCATATGCGAGAAGGGATTCAAGCAAAAGGCAAACTTTCAGCGTCACAATGCCACGATTCACGGTCATCTGTTTGTCCTGAGGCCTTAAAAAAAGGCCCCAACAATTCAACAATGAAGATCACCAAATAGCCAACAATCACAATAAGAAGATTTTATTTATTATTTCAATGTTCACAATGAGATTCCAAGATATCCGACACTCGGAGGATTTCAATAAAATGGAAACTTCAACAAATACACGTTTCGTGTGTCGATAAATAATTGTTTCTTTGAGGCCACGATGTAATAACAATTTTTTTTCTTTTCCTATTTTTTTTCTCATCATCCGACAATTTTTTTCGGAATTATATAAAAATAATAATACCAAATAGACTCGAGATGTCTTCTGTATATTAATTATATTTTTTTATCTAATCTCCAAACGAAGATTTTTGAAAAAAAAAAAAAAAAAAAACTAAAAACAGAGTTTTCCAATTCGACTGTCCCACTGAATCGATAAGTATGCGAGTGTGTTAGACGCAATTGCGTGTATAAATTATCTATATCCATGGGAACGATAACTCGAACATTTTTTTTTTTTTCATGTCTGTTCGCAGGTCGTCCACGTTCGAGTTCGTGGAATCCACGTAGCAACGTGACAAAACCCTATCCGTGCTACAAGTGCACGCGATCTTACACTAACAAAAGTACGCTGAATCGTCATCTTCGCGAGGAATGTGGCAAAATGCCACAATACGTTTGCAGCTTCTGTCAAAAGGCCTTCAAACAACGATCCAACTTTCAACGTCACGTTTGGACCGTTCATGGCTGTATTCTGTGATCTTCGCGCATTGAACGATTCAATATTATTATGCGCAAACTTTTATTGCAAAAAAACAAAAAAAATTACCAAAATTTGACAAAAATCAACCTTCATTATTGATCTCGAGTACGATATTCTCTATAGAGATTTATTATTTTGACTAAAGTGAAAACGAACAAAGAAATTAGTACGGAATTAAGAATTTCAAAAAATTGTGATTTGCAAATCTCTATCGCGTTAACGAAGTTGCTTCGTACTACTTAGTGACGATTTTGTATAAATACGAAATAGTAATAAAATGAAAAAAAAAAAATACAGTTCGCCATGTATTTCTGATCTATTCGATGGTTCGATCTCGTGGCTTCCAATTCTCTATTCTTCACAGATAATCGTCATCTCTTCTAGAAGCTCGTTGATTGCAATTATAATTATTATTTCATTCTTTTTAGTATCATTTTTTTTTTATTATGTCACAAAACCGTATTGGCACTTTTGTCCGAAAATTTGGAAATTAACAAAAAAAAAAATAATAATTCATGAAAAAATACAAAATTTAATTTATTTTCTTGTAAATTATATCAGAATTCCGATATAATTTCGGATTTCCGATCGTGTATGTTAGTTTCCATATAGTCGTGCACGGTTCTCGCGTCTATTTCTACTGATTTTACGTTTAATTTAATAATGGCCAATTCCTTAAACTCACACTGTCGTTATTTTACTGTTTCAGAGACGAGAAGACCTGGTGCAAGGGTGAGCTACAAATCACCGTTTCCCTGCTCAAAATGTGGCAAACAATACACATGGGCCGATTCTTTGACGAGACATCTACGCGTGGAATGTGGCAAAGAGCCACAATTCATTTGCATGATTTGTCAAAAGGCTTTTAAGCAACGTTCCAACTTACAGCGCCATCTTTCAACTATTCATGGCTACGGTCTCTAATGTTCCCTTCTCGTCTCTGCTCATCATCATCATCATCATCATCATCATCTCTATATATTGAATTTGTGACACGTTTTTTCACCAACTCATTCGCGAGCACCAAATTCTCGCTCGCCTCTGTTCAAGGGGAGCCAACCACAAGAACTCGAGCCTCTCGTGACAAATATTAATTTTCTGACAAACGTATGAGAAAAATTGCCGATTTTGTTACTATTTTTCACGATGCTAGAGAGGCTCAGCTTAGCCCTGGGATGAGCCAAATAATGCAAAAACACACAAACACGAATTTAAACCAAGGACACACACTATTATTTATTCAGAAGAATGTCAAAATTCATCATAATAGAACAAAAAAATAATAATAAATAAAAATTCTCGTGCTCATCTCTATATGCTCGAATGTTTCATTACGAAAAATCCAAAATTTCATCAAAATTCTCTTCATTATTTCTCTCAATTACGATGATTTCATTGAAATTTATTGTGTCAACGAGATAAAGAAATTTAATTAAGATGAATATTCAAAATTTGACCATTTAGATTTTTCATATCTCATTGACAGTGTAGCTTTACGCTACTTGAGGACGTTTCTTGTATAAATACAAAATAATAATTAAAAACAAAGCAATTAACAGTATTTTTTATTAAATCGACGTCTACGATTTATTATAGTGAATTCCACCTCTCGATTCTCCTCAGAGAAATCATCTTCAATTTACAGTTTTAATTATTGTCTGTATTATTTTCAGAATAATTTTTATGATAATTTGCATTTCGTTTTTTTTTTTTGAACTTTTGAAATGTTTGACTAACGAGCACGATTAAAAAATTCCAGGGATGACGGAGCGAAAACATGCCACGATCTCTTCGATCGAAGATCATATGGGGATTTACTTCCAAGGAGGCTTCCCCTGCTTAGAAAATCCCATTAAAACCGATTGAAACCGATTAGCTTTCAATGGGACTTGATAAGTTTCAATGTGGTCTCAATGGGATTTTCCATAAACGGGATTAACATTTATCCTATGTCTCTGTATGCTCGTGCACGATTTGGTGAAAGTCATCGGGCGTATATCAAATAATTCTAAACTAGGGTTGAAATATTTAAATATTCCCAAGCTGACACTGTTACGAATTTATTGTTTCAGATCTGAGAAGAATGGGCCACAGAGTGAGCTACAATTCACCATTCAGTTGTCCAAAATGTGGCAAACAGTACACATGGGCAGACTCTCTAAGAAGACATTTACGCGAGGTTTGTGGAGTTCTTCCGCGATACAGCTGTCGTCTTTGTGGCAAAAAATTCAAGAGAAAGGATTATCTTCATCGTCATCGAGCCAACGTCCACAAATTTGGCAATTCAATGTTTTGACTTTTTTTATTTTTATGTTATATACATATATATATATTTTTATTCATGCAATCACTTTCAATTAAAAAATCCTCACCGTAATATATTTTTTTTACTTCTTTTACTCTAGTTGTATCCATACTTTTCTACATGATTGATAAACAATTGTGTAATAAATTCATTTGTGAAGTTTTCAGGAATGAAACGAAAACAAACGCTCAAGAATCACTTTGGACAATGGCTGAAATTCCAACCCAAACATTTTTTTTCCATGATTTGTCATTTAGAAGACAATCCCTGATAACCCCCCCCCCCCTTTATCACTGATAACAAAATATTGCCTACTAAATAATTATGAATAATTACTCAAAATTATTTTACAAACATTCTTTAAGTGTTCGTTTTGTTATTCATGAGCAAATTATCTGATGAAATTATTTTCATCCGATATCTCATTGAAGTTAAAATTCTCATGTGCAATTTCCTTTTATTTATTTTTTCGTCGAAATTATCCGAGAACATATTACTGTATTTGAGAATTAAGTTGGAAATGAAAATGAAATTGTATCAGGACTGAAATTTTCGGTTATAGACGACGAGGAAAAGTGGACAATCAAGAATTTCGAATTGCCTTGCGAATGTGCCGATTGTCGTGGCTGGAGGATGATACCGAGAATAATTAATGGCCGAAGATCACGTAGAGAAACGAAGATGCCTTCCAGCAAGGAACCGAGGAGAAGAGGCCTCAGATCAGGGGCGGTGCGAGCGATAAAAATGAAAAAAGAAATTCGAAAATATCCTTGCTCAAAGTGTCAGATGACGTTTGACGCTAAATGGATACTTCTCAATCACATGTCAATGGTCCACAAACGTATATCTTGCATGGGAGATATAAAAAACTCTGTGGCGAATGTTACGAGAAAAATGCTCAAAGAATAATTTTTTTAAACAAAAAAAAAGAAACAAAAGTTTATTATTTTTTATAGGTATATTTATATATGAAAAAAGAAGAAAAAAAAATCTCTAAAATTAAAAAGAAATATTCTCATCTATATATTTTTATGGCAATGTTTAATCGTATTTCCATTTGTTACTTTTATACTCTAAACACGTTAAATGTTAACACGCACTTGTGAATATTTTTGTAATACAAAAGAAAAAAAAGATTGAGTGTCTAAAAATTTTGTATAATAAAATAATGACATTGCGATGTATGAAATAGCAAAGATAATTTTTGTTATCAAGAAGAGCAGATTTTTTAATAGGAAAAACATCGAAATCAAAGATTTATCAGAGTTAGTTGACGTTGTGTGCCAATAATAATTGGCAATTTCTTTGATATTGAATCTCGTTATCTCAGCATGTACTTGGGTCTCTCGAATGATCTAACGAGACACGATAAAAAAAAAGAGGAAAAGCTACTAAAGGTCCCATATTTATTTTTGTCTGTCTAAAAATTTGCTATCGAATGTTTTTTTTCATCGAGAACCTTCGTACAACTGTAATTTTTTTCTTTTTCAGGCCTCAACCTAGCCGATTATTACAAACGTCTGGGACGACATTTTTGCTCGACATGCGGCAAGGAATACAGATGGATGCAATCTCTGGTTAGGCACGAGCGTGAGGAATGTGGCAAAGCCCCTCAGCACAGCTGTCCAGTTTGCGGTGTTAGAATTCGTCACAAATGGATGCTGAAGAAACATTTGATCAATGCTCACAATTGGATTGTACCGAATGGAAAAAATCTCTGAGATGAGATAAAAAAAACAAAAAAATTTATTCAACGAAACGAAAAAAAAAAAAAAAACTAACGCGAATTAGAAAGAAAAACAGAGGAAGAAATGTATTTTTTATTAACGAGACTTGGCACAATATTTAATGAATGAACGTTATACATTAGTAAATTAGACAATAAAAGAGGAAGGAATTTTTTTTTTCGAAGAATCCTTTTGATTCTATTTGTGTGTTTTTTGTTCTTATCGCTTATCATCATTTTTGTCATTCGTTTGTTAATTTTCTTTTTCTTCTTTGTTCATTAAAATATGATCCTTTTATGGCTCGAAACTATATGCAGGAATTATAAATTTTCAAACTCAATATTAATATCATTTTTCTACTCGTTTTCGTTTGTTTTTTTAATTTCAGATTATGCAAGATCCGATTACTACAAGCGTTATCGTGGCAAATACACATGCGACGCTTGCGGCAAGAAATATATGTGGAAACCATCATTGACGAGACACAAACGCGAAGAATGTGGCAAAGAGCCACAATTCACGTGTCCAGTTTGTTCTGTCAAACTACGACGGAGTGGTCAGCTCAGACAGCATCTTATATGCGTTCACAAATGGACAACTGTCGACGAACAATATTACATTTAATAAATAATAAAGAAATTGTTAATTTAATTTTTTTAACAATCGATTAAAACAGCACAATTTTTCTTTCATGCATTCTCGTCTGCCTTTTCTTTTTGTTGCCATATATATTCGCGTGATCGTGAATAATTTTGTTGAAAAAGTATGTGAGTTTTTGATTATTTTTTTTTGTAGGGAATTTTTTTTTTTTTTTCTTATACCGAAGAATTGTTTTTTTTTTTTTTTTTTTTTTTTTTTTAATTTTCATGATTATTAATTATAAATATTGTGGGAATTTTGATTTCAGGCTATTATCAGTACTACGCTCAATCGATCCCCCACACGTGCAACACGTGTGGAAAGCAGTACAAGTGGCGTGAATCGTTGAGTCTTCACAAACGCATGGAGTGCGGCATCGAGCCACGTTTTACTTGCAACTTTTGCGGAAGAAAATTCAAGCACAAGCATCATCTTGCGAAACATCATAAATCCATACATCTCTACGATTCTCGTTGAATATTTTCGATGATTAAAAGAAAATTACAAAACGTGTAGAAAAAAAAAAAAAAAAAAGAAAGAAAAATACGAGATGAATAATTACACGATGGTTTAATAATCACGATTTTTGTGTATTTGCGGGATTTTTTTTTTTTGTAAAACACACCAATTATTTATCCCTATCGATTATTTCGTTTGAATTAAAAGAAAGAAAAAAAAAGAAAATAATTTTTCAATTAATCATCATCGAATTTTCATTTAATTTATCTTTTTTTTTCAATATTTATTTTTTCAGACGATATGGCCGATTATGGAGGACTATTTCCCTGTACAACGTGCGGCAAAGTATACACGAGAAAATCATCGAGATACACGCATCAAAGATTGTGTGGAAAGGAGCCAAGATTCAGATGTGTGCTGTGCGGTAAACGCTTCAAGTACAAGCATCGTCTCAAATCACATTTAACGTCGAATTTTCACATCCCGAGACATCGGTAGCGAGAACTGCCCGGCAATTATTCATATCTCCTGATCGTCCGTAATTTTTTAACGCACAATATTTTGTTGTCTTTACGAAAAAATACTGAATATAATAATAAAAACAACAACAACAAGATTTGCTTTAATTTTTTTTTTTTGGCCAAAAAAAAAATTTCTCTTTTTTTTTTAATTCTAATAATTTAATTAACGAAGTAATCAATTTTTGTTTTCATTAATTTGGCAATTAATCACGATTAACTGTCGTCGCGTGATGAATTAAAGTGAAAACGGGGAGGGGTGGTAGGGGAGGCGTTCAAAAGTGCATCGAACATTAATCAAGCTTGATTTTTTTTTTCTTCTCCTCTTTTTTCAGTCTACATGCAGGAGAAACATTGGATATGCTTTCAATGTGGAAAAGGATATCGTTGGAGGGGCTCCTTGCAGAATCATATACGAGTCGAGTGCGGCAAAGAGCCAACATTCAGGTGTCCCATATGCGGACGAAAATTCAAATACAAGCATCGTTGGCAGTCTCACGTCAAGTCTGTACATCATCTCGAGCTTTGATCGAATAAAAAATCGAGAGTGTTTTAATCTTTTTTTTTTTTTTTCACTTGACCATAAATCGTTTTCTTTATTTTTTTTTCCCTTCCGAAAATTGAAAGACAAGTTTTTTTTTTTTCTTTTAAATAAATCCTGAGATCCTTGCTCAACTGCGAATAAGGCAAAAATTGGTAATTTTGTATTTATTCCTATATTATTATTTTTTTGTATAATTATTTCGTATCAACTTTATTTCAATTATTTTTTATATATTTTTTTTCTTTTTCAGTTAAAGCAGAAAAATGGAGATCGATGTGGAAAAAATTACACGTCGCGTGAATCTTTGGCAAAACACATGAGGATCGAGTGCGGCAAGGATCCAAATTTTGTATGCTGAGTTTGTGGACGAAAATTCAAGCACAAGCATCGTTTGCAATCTCACGCGAGACTCATACATTTTCTTAATTTATAAATGACGAAACTTATTTAAAAGAAATAAAGAGGGCTCGTAAATCGATGATATTTTTTTTTTTGCACAGTTGACAATTTACTCGACTCTATATTTTAATCCATCGACATCCCTCTGCGTGTTTCTAAATATTTGTACTTTTCAGTGAAAAAAAAATATTTAAAAAAAAATTCACATTATCTAACGTAGGACGATTTTTTTTTATTTTTATTTTTTTAGGGCCACGATTAACGGTGAAAAATTTGGCATTTCTAAGATCAACTAGACGTCCGGTCATACACACGTGCAAGAGATGTGGAAAAGGATATCAGCTCGAGACATCGCTCAGAAGACATCTGAGACTGGAGTGTGGACTTGAGCCAAGGCAAAGCTGTCATGCATGCGGAAAAAGATTCACTCACAGATTCAAGCTCACTCAACATCTCGCCTCGTGCAAAGGAAGAAGACACTTTTGTTGAACAAAATTGCGTTCTGAGCGTTTTTGTTATTTTTTGTTTTTTTTTTTTTTAAAGGAAAAAATATAAAACGAACACGACATTTTCCACAATTTGGCTCAAGATTGACAAGCGAGCAGAAATAATTAAATGTAAATTGTTAGAAATTTTATACATGTCTGGAATGAACGATGTATCATACTTTTATTTAAAATGACATATAGATGACCGAGAGAAATAACAAAAAAACAAAACCCTTTTGGGTACAATCGTTGTGAGGAAAAATAAAAATTTAGTAGTTAAATAATTGATAATAATTTGAAAGGATTATTTTAGTGTGAATGAAATGTACTTTTATTCAGAATAATTATTTACTTAATTCGAATGATATTTCCATCTTTGCTCCAATTGCACTAAACGATGGAATCTTAAGAAGTAAAGAAAAATTAGACAATGTGATTGGCTTAGCTATCTATGCTTGTCGCTGCAAGAGGTTCTATCGTTTTGACAACTCTCCAATTTCATTTATTTTCTTCTATTCTTCGTTTTTCATCATTTCACAGTCTCTTCTTTCTAATCACGAAAAAAGCCTGGCACGATTTACAAAAAAAAAAAAAAAAACAACTAATCACTCATGAAACTATTTGATTTTCGCTGTTTTTGGCAATCGTGAGAAATTAATATTAGCAAATACATGCGACAGTTGAGTTAAATTTTGAAAAAAAAACTTTTGTTCTCGTATATCGAGCAATAATTCATCTAACCATGAAAATTTTTCGTTTCAGGATTATTGGCGACCATGCTGCAGTCTCAAGGATTTCATCATACCCAGGAATGCGACATTAATTGGGTAACGCCGGATCACATGACCTCGGTCGTTTACAAGACTCCAGTATCATCACGTTACAAGAGCGTCGATGAAAAATACGTTTGTCACCGATGTGGCAAAAGTTACAAAGCACCAACATCGTTGAGTCGTCACAAACGTCTCGAGTGCGGTGTCCAACCTGCCGAGATATGTCCAATTTGCGATCGACGATTCAAGCACAAATTTGTCCTCAATTCTCACATTGTCGGTTGTCAGAGAAAACTTCGTGGTATGATAAAAAAAAAAAAGAACAATTGAGGAAATTTTAGTGAACAAAAAAAAATACCCTCTTTGGGCACCATTCGAACGAATTTTCCAGTAAATGAATTATTTATAAATATTAATCTTTAAAAAGGATTCAATTTTTGACGTAAAAACAAAAAGTAATTTTTTCATACTTTTTTTTTACGATTATTATCCATAATCAATTTGTTACAAAATTATGTTAAGTAACTTTTTTTTGGTATCGAACGGTGCTCATTCCTGCTTGAGATGAAACTCACGATGGAGACTCGTGTCAGTTGCCAATTATACTTTTAATACCTCACAATGAAATTTATAAAAATCCTTGTGTCTGTGCTAGCTTCTTGTTTGGTCACTGTTAGCGAGGAGATGAAAATGCAAATTTTTCATGACAAAACTCTCGTGTAAGCGATGGGATGGCAATGGTTTGATTACAAATTATTTCTTATGTTATGTTTTTTTTTCTTTTTTTTTTTTTCATTAGTTTAGGAAAGAATATTCTTCTTTTCGAGAATCTTCATGGAATCTCTTGTGTAAGTGTATTCATGCGATTTTTTTTTGTGTACGATAATTAATAAAACGATGTTACGTCCGATAAAACGTATCTGCTTCAGGATAAATCTTTACGAGTTTAAAGTTGAATTTTATTGCATATTTTATGAATTTTTCTTCATCATCAGTGAAATTGGCTCATAGACATAATTTAAAAAAAAAATCCATCACCTACATTTTTCGTCTTCATACCTTTATTATAAAAAAAACTTACAAATATTTATGAATATTATTTTTTGTAGGTCATGCATCGAGTTTCAGACGTTGCTAGATAATTTTTTTTTCCCACTTTTAATTCTAGCATTTTTGTAATTTTTTTTTTTCGTTTAACTACAGATTGGATCGTGCACTGAAATATTTCTCTTTTTCAGGATGATTTTCGGGCTATAAAATGACCGAATGCACCTACAGTGACTCCATTACAGATGAACCAAAGTATTTTTTTTATTTTTGTTTTCGTATCAATCGCATGTGGACGTTTCATTTATGTCTTCCACGATCTTCCGGATATTCAATATTTTTTTTTGCCATATTAATAAAAATCACTTACCAACAATTATTTAATTTTTCGTCTCTTTTTTGTTTGTTTTCTTGCCAGTATTGGATTTCGTCACCGAGCAGTTCAACGATTCTAAATTCGTTATGGAATTCAACTATGACAATATGCAGTTGCATAAAAAAAAATGTGCTCAGCCAGCCTCATTGCAGGACCAAAATTACATTTGCGGCGAGTGTGGCAAAGCGTACAATCGTCTTGATAATCTTCGCAGGCATCAGCGTCTCGAGTGTGGCAAAGGACCAGGTTATGCTTGCCACCAGTGTGACAAAACATTTTACAGACGTTACAGGCTGACCAAACACTTGCTCGAAAAGCATGGTTGACGTGCTAAGTCAAAAAAATAGAAAAATAAAAAATATATAAACGAGAATTGAAGGGTGTAAAAAATAAATGATTGAAATAAACAAGAAGAAATAAGCTCGATAATCTGTCAATCGCTTCATCGCATTAGAAAATATTCATCATCGTTGTACAGCCTCTTGTATAAAATCGTTGTAAAAGTTACCCATTTTACAAGCCTACTTATTTCCAATTTCATCAAAACTCACACGATAAAACAGAGCACTTTTTAGGCAATAACAGATTTTAGCAAAGTAAAATATTCATTTACGTGATGCATGGCCTCTAGCATGTCTTCCTGACAGATATATTTTTTTATGTTTAGTTAAAGAAAGAAAAAGTGATTCTCAATAATTTCCATAACGATGATGGTTAAATCGATATTTTATTATTTATTTTTCAGACGAGAATTCCGAGGGCATCGTCCTTGAGGAAATATCACCAGATTGCACAGTTCCGTTTCAGGCAGAGCTCGGTTATTTTCTCGACGGTTCAACAATTGTCCAGACTCTAGACACGAGTCTGAGTGTTCCAAGGGCCAAAAAAACGTCGTCCAAGGGAATGCAATTTTTTTGCAGTGGCTGCGGACGTGCATATACAAGGGTCGACAGTCTTAAGAGACATCAGCAAAAATGTGACGATTTTCTGACCTCACATCAGGATCATCGTCCTTACGACGGAGAACAGTATTACTGCAGCCAGTGTGGAAAAAATTATCGACGCAGGGATACTCTCCAGCGTCATCAGCGTCTCGTTTGTGGTGACAAGAAGAAAAAATCATCGTGCAACATATGCCAAAAGAAATTTGCATATAAATTTTTGCTGAAGAAACATCTGGCTCAGCACGATAATCAAACGGAAAATCTCGATACTGATTGGCCTGGCGATAATTAAATTCAACGATCGCTTATTATTGTACCGTAGAAATTTATCGCAAAGTGCAATAGATACTTTTTTTTTTTGTCGTCTTGCTCTTGATGTGCGTCGATGAATCCCCAACAATTATGCATTGTGACCCAAAATCAAAATCCTCCCTAATTCGTAACGACGCCCATAAATTATTCATGCTTATTTATCACTAAAAAAACAAAAAAAAAACGTAATTAGTTGAACAGTTTGAGAATTTTATTTATTTCGTGTAGCTCGGTCGGTTAGGATCTGAGTCTTTTACATGAATAAAATACCAATGTTACTTCATGATGAAATAACGAGAAGAATATTATTTATAAATTATCTTGACACGATATTTATTTAGCTTAAGTTTTTGTCCCGTAGATTTTTTATTATCATTTCTTCCTTTTTCTAATCGTAAATGGTTTTTCTTCTTTTTTTTTTTAGATTCGAACGACTTTCCCGACACTTATGACGCTCTTCAAACACTCGAGTGGAAAACGAGAAATGTGGGATTGGAGAGATCTCGTAAATTGATGATTACTCATGGTTCCTGCCGATTCGAGGTTCAACCTGTTCTCAGAAATGTCGATCAACAGCAACAAAATTCATCCCTCGACAGCGATAATCACACGCCACCTCAATCACAGCTCGAGCATCTTTGTCATAATTGTGGAAAAAAATACAAATGGCTCGACAGTCTGAAAAGACATCAGAGAGTCGAGTGTGGCAATAAGGAGAAACAATTTTCATGCTTTGTCTGCAATCGTAAATTCAAGTACAGATACGAACTGAGAAATCACATTGCATCGTTTCATGGATACTAAAATTAATTAAAGGCCCAACGAATTATAAATCCCTCATTGAGGAATGAAACAAAAAAAATTGTGTACATTTTTTTTTTACATAGGGATGAAATATATTGTATATACATACATATGTATATATATATATATATATATTATATATAAATTAATGTTAATTTTGTGGTCTATCAATCAAGGTGTAGAGAAGCAATTTTCTATGTATCGTGTACGTCCAGAATGCAATAATTGCGGAAATATGGTACGATATCCGTGTTTCTAGCAACAACAACAACAACAACAACAACAACAAAAATCTGTATATTTTAATGGAATCTTCAAGAATGACGAGATTTCAATTTTTTTATTTTTCAGAGAACGAACGGAGCACCCAATTTGAACAATTGAATCAAGATGAAAGAGTCAGAAAGCCTGGAGCTTTGAAGAACAAGGGAAAAAAATATTCTTTGGGAATTATGTCGAGAAAATACGTATGCTCAATTTGCGGAAAAGTCTACAAATGGCCACAGGGTCTCAAGCGTCATCATCAACAAACTCATTCCAAGCAAGAGAAGAATTTTCGATGCAAGTTTTGCCCCAAAGCATTTTGGGTCGAAGACAAATTGAGATTACATCTGCGTCAATTGCACAGAATACCGCAATCCGTGTTTCCCGAAATTTTGGGAAGAGCCGAAAATGCAAAGAATTAAGTTGCCAAGACTTTAAGGTTTACCGATTTTGTCGAATTTTATTATTTCCTGAGTGAAAAAAAATAATATCGATACATTGTACCTACGAAATAATAAATAAGCAATTAACAATTACCATTTTTCCCCATTTTGCTTGTGTTACATTTTTAATATCTCCCCATCGATAGAAGAAGAAAAATTTAAAACAAGATTTTTTTTTTTTTGTTTTCAATTAGAATTTTTTCAGCATGAAAATTTTCTTCAATAATAATATATATTTTTGTTATTCTTTTGCAGATAATCCAGCGTGGATCGAAGCTCCGCGACACTATGGCAGTCAGTATTTCGTGGACGATTCATTGACCAGATACGCTTGCACAACTTGCGACAAATCATACAATAGATTGCAAAATCTTGAGCGTCACAGAAAAGTTGAGTGTGGAAAGGAAAAAACGATCCCATGCGAATTCTGCCCACTTATGTTTTATTACAGATACACGATGAAAACTCACGTTCGTTTAGTTCACGGTATTCCTATAGAATAATTGACCAATAAAAAAAAAAATGTACGTGTTTGACTCCATTTAGAAATGTGAATAATTCTCGAGAGATAATAAAATTAAAACAAAATCACATTTTAACGAGTAATTGTTTATTTTTATTTATAATAAATTTTATAATAATAAATTGTCTATTAATTATTGGAGTAATCTTATGAATTTTTATTTAATAATATAGGAAATCATAAATTTTATGTGGAAAAAACAAAAAAAAAAAATACAATTTTTCACTTTCATTTAGCATGCGATGTATTGTGTCGTTACGAAACGAAAAAGGGTGCGAAGGGTTCATGCGTGATATTTTTAAGTCACGCTCATTTTCAACATTTTCTACAATAATTTTTTTTTCCTTTGATTTCAGGACCTCGAAACAAAGTTCGAATTGCAAGACGCAATCGCTGGGGTGATATACTTCCCAATCCACGACAAATTCTTGCCAAGCCGCTCAAAACTTATCGGGACAAAAAAAATAAACAATTGCATTGCCAGAGCTGCGGCAAAGTGTACAATTTTCCAGAAAATTTACGTCGTCATCGGAGCCTCGAATGTGGAAAGGAAAAAACTGTTAAATGCGAATTTTGCGAGCAAACTTTTTATCATCGATATCACATGCTGAGACACATCCAGTTGGGACACAGAGTCTCGAAAGATTTCTTGGACGAATGGCTACAAATGAACAAATGAAACAAATGACAATATATATATATATATTTTTTTTTATTTTTTTTTAAATTACAGCACAGACGAAAAATTATGGAGATCGATCTTTCCTTAACTAATTAAAAAAGAAAATTAATCTTCAAATATTGAACAAGAAAAAAAGATTCTTCAAAAAATTGAATTGAAAAATGCTTCAGCTCTGACACGAATCGAAAAACAAAAATCACAACAACAACAAAAAATGGTTCTTTTCTACTACACTAAAATAATTTTCTCACTGATCAGAAATGATCGTGACTTTAATTTTAATATTAATGTTTAAATTTTCGTTATAAGTTCATTTACGATTTTCTGATGGGGGGAAAACAATTATTTGCTTTTGCCCAACATGGGTGTCAGCATAACAATTACTAGTTTTATGTTTATTTAATGATAAGTGTATTATTATGTGTGCGGAGTGATAAATAAACTACTCAACGTTAATTCATCGATCGTACATATAACGAGTATAATTTAGCATATTGGAGGATCTTTTTTTTTATTTAATTTTTTACACTCCGTCATAAAAGATACATAGAGCAGAAGATATTTGATGGAAATTCACATTCAGCTCGAAATATTATCGCTTTAACGATTTTTTTTCTTATTTTTTTTCACTTCAGATTATCGTCAATCGAGGATCCGAGTCGTTCATCAAAATAACTATTGGGGATCTTACGCGAACGAACGAACACCGAAAGAAATGAGATCGAAGCAATACGCTTGTACGATATGTGGAAAATCATATCGTTGGCAGGACAGTCTTCGCCGTCACAGAAACGTCGAATGCGGCAAGGAGAAAAGGATCAATTGCAATTTTTGTCCAAGAATGTTTTATCATCGACACAATATGGTAAAGCACGTTCGAGAAACTCACAAAGTCCCAATAAGCTCGATTTCGCAACTTCTCGAGTGAGTGGCTCTCTGTGACTAAAATACCTTTTCACCCCGAGATTAATTAATGCTAAAAATGTCCTTGTGTATGACTTTGAAATAATAAAGAAAATTTAGAATTTAATGTTTATTTTATTATTTTATGCTCGGTATTGACATTGAATTCACGTGGAAATAATATTGAAAATTTTCAATCAGATGACGATTGTTTGAAAGGCTAAAAAAAAAAAAGGATCTCAATGATCGATTCAGACCCGGAAGTCGAAGAGTTTTAAAATGTCTTCTAACTGTACTATCCTTAAATTTCAGGGTGTCAAATGACAACGACGAAGACTCGAAAAAATCGTCCTCAGGAGCCACCGTTGGATCAACAATGAGAACTATAAACTCGTTTTACATGTATATTATTTTTTTTTCTAACAAATGAGCTAAAAAAAAATGTTTGTATGCCGTTTGCACGTAGAATTTGTTCAGTGTATATCGTAAAACGTGCTTGGAACGAAAATAATTCTGTTTTTTTTTTTTTTTTGGCCAAGTGATTATTATGTTGTTTGAAAATTGAAATTGAAAAAAATTTTGGAACATTGCTTGAACGTAAATTGTGTTTGTAATTTCAGGAAAAAGGTCACGGCGTCGAAATCATCAGCGAAATAACAATCAGTGCAGCTCGAAGACCTATAAGGGCGGTAACGTAGCAAAAAGAAGAATGCCACCTGCTGGTTACAGCTGGACGGATTTCGTTTGTCAGACATGTGGAAAAGGCTACAATCGACGTGTAAATCTCCAACGTCATCAGAGAGTCGAGTGCGGCAACAAGGAGAAAACATTTCGTTGTAAATTTTGCCCAAAAGCATATTATCACAGATTTGAGCTAAAGGGCCATCTCCATCTGGCTCACAAAGTACCGAAGGAAATGTTACCGCAAATTCTTCGACGAATTGAAATATAAATTTTAACATCGATCTTCAATCAAACGATTATACAATCGTCATTAATTCTAATTTTTTTTTTTTCTATTACGTAAATTCTTTGATCGATTGACAAATTTCAAACTTGATAAATTTATAAACGTAGAAATGTTTAGAACTCGTTGAAACTTCGATATGGAATTGTAAACATTTTGCAAATATTATTTGTTTTTCCTTACGAATGAGAGATAAAATTTTTCGTAGCTAGTGTTACGACCAAGTATTAAAATCGTTCGATTTAGTCTATACTTAAAGCATTATTCGTTCCTCGATGTAGTAAAAATGTTCAATGAAAAAATGAGCAAAACTTAAAAGTAATGTCGTAATGAAATTTCAAGTGCAAATGAATTTACTTGAAATCGACGTATAATTGCACGAACATTTTTTTTTTTATTTTTTATTTTAGAATAAAATGAAGAGTATCTCTGAATTTGCTATAATTATTAAACTATAATAAATATGTTAATTTTGCATGGCTCTAGAACACGTACACTATTTGTACAGACAATATGAAACGAATAAATGGGCTACAAGTGTCAATTTTTTGCCAGTTGTGTATGAAGAGTTTTTTTAATATGTTTTTTTTAAATACGAAATCAACTCTCATTCTTACTTAACAATATTCTTACTTACTTATATATATATATATATTGCTTTAAAAATGTATACATTAATTTTTTTTTCTTATGTTTTTCAACGAAATTGTATTTTTATTTTAGGAAAACATTGGAGGAGTCGTAATAGTCAACTTAATCGTCAGAGTCAAAACATCGAGAATACCGGTGTGATCGTGACCAAGCATGGCGTTGGAATCCTCGACAGTTCATCAAATTGTTACATATGCACAGCATGCGGAAAATCATATACACGATGTGATAATTTACGAAGACATCAGAGAGTCGAGTGCGGTGGCAAGGAAAAATCATTTCGTTGCAAATTTTGCCCAAAAGCGTGCTATCACAGTTTCGAGCTGAAAAGTCATCTTCTTGCGACCCATAAAGTACCAAAAGAGATGCTGCTGGACCTTCTTCAATGAAATGAAAAATTTATATAATCCAAAGACAATTTTCAATCACAAGATAACGGTCAACGCGATTATTTGTCATTGTTTATTATACAATTATATTAAAAATTATAAAATAGCAAAGCTCGAATTGCGAGCCAGTATTAATGGTTAGATTTAATATTAAAGTCTTATTTGTCACTAAATATTTTAGCAATGTCAGAGGAAGATATGAAAAAACCTCAACAGTATCTACAATCGTCAAGACATTTTAATCCCACTTACATCTCGGTGAAATTGCAAATATTGCACATTAATATTTTTGTTTTTTTTTTCTTTTCATTATTAGAATAAAATTAAAAGATCTAGACTAGACTTAAATTTTTATAATCATTAAATTGTGATAAATATGTTAATTTGCCTGGCTCTACATAACGCGAACAGAGTTTGTACATAAAATACAAAACGAATAAATGGGCTAGAAAATGTTTTTGGTCTGCCGGTTTTTTCTATGTACAATTTATCATCTGTTTTTTTTTTTTTTTTTTTTTTTTATTAAATATACAAAATTGAATTTGAATAACGCAAAATTATTTTGCTAGATAATAATAAAATTTATGTATGTGGATTTTTGTTTTTTGAAAATGTTTCGTTTTCTTTTTCAACCAAATTGTATTTGTATTTCAGGAAAACATTGGAGGAATCGTAATCGACGACGTTATCGCAAGAGTCCCAGCAAGAACAGATCTGGTATGATCGTTAACCGGCACAGTCTCGGAGCCACTGAGACTTCATCGAAAAGTTACTTTTGCTCGGCATGCGGAAGGACATACACAAGATTGGATAATTTACGAAGACATCAAAAAGTCGAGTGTGGCAACAAGGAGAAAACTTTTCACTGCAACTTTTGCCCAAAAACTTATTATTATCGTTTTGAACTCAAAGATCATTATCTACGTGGACATTACGTACCAAAAGAAATGCTCGGCCAAATGCTCGATCGGAATTAAATATTTTTCGGCAATTTAAACAATGAGTGACAATAGTGGGATAAATTGTGTTGCTATTTTTTTATAAGCTTAATTATCGGTACATTTGAGACTTGAATAGATATACGAATTAATAATATAGAGATCCACATAAATATGAATAATAATATACCTTCTGAAAAATAGTTGATGCCTAATAGTTGTGGTGATTATTTTGGGGTTTGGTGCGATTGTTTGATGATAAAATAAAGAAAATATGATAATAATGTGAGATTAATTATTGATAAAGATTTAAATTGAAAAATCGATCACCATCTGATTATAAAACCATTAGAAATGATTTTTTTTAATTATCTATAAAAAATCATTTAATAACGAATATTGACAATTATATTAAAATAACATTTGTAATGTTTTACGTTCGTCGCTGATTTAAATTGTTTTATTTTGGTGTTATATCGTCAAATTCAAGGATGCTGAATATCCTAGGTAGAAATAATGTGTTTTTTTGTTTTTTTTTTTTTAAATATTTCATCAACGAGTTTGGTCTTTAAATTTCAGGTAGGCTATGGATGGGTTACCATAACGTCAATCCTGGAATGATCGTCGAAAGGCTGGAGCGATTTGGCTGCTCCGCCTGTGGACGTAGTTATGTTCGACAGGATACACTTCAACGTCATCAAAAATTCGAATGTGGCAACAAGGAAAAAACTTTCATGTGCAAATTTTGTCCGACGAAGTTTTATTACAAATTTTTGTTAAAATCTCATATTAAAAAATCGCACAAAGTATCGAAAGAATTGTTGGAGCAAGCACTGAATGAAACCGGAAATGTTCATCAGTACTTATACGAGACTGAATATACCGGAAATAATTAGGATTTTTACTTCGAGTTATATATATATATATATTTTTAAATCTATTTCTCGAGCATTCAATGAGAGATAATAAAACTATAATCGATGAACTTTTTATTTTGTATTGAAAAAAAAAGAACATAAATAATATGTAAGGTCATACGTACGAAATAATAAATGATCGGTAATATTCTCTAATTGTGTATTTCGAGTTTCAATTTTTTTATTTTTATGACACAGACAATAAAAATGCGCCCAGATAATAAAATTTAATTTTTCAACTGTGCATGTCGTATTTCCGGTTTTTCATGTTGCTTGCGGGGTAAATAGACCTGAGAGACAAAGACAACAATTGATTGAAACAAAAAAACAAGAAAACGTTATCGAGAAAAAAATTATGAAATAATTGATATTTCTAAATTTCAGGAATAAAAAGGAAATCCAATGAAACGCGTAAAGAATATCGTTGCTTGGCATGCGGAAAAATTTATCTACGAGGGGCGAATCTTCGTCAACATCAGAGAGTCGATTGTCTAAAAAACCGGCTCGAGTGTAACTTTTGCGAGAAAAAGTTTCGCTTCATGAGTATTTTAAAACAACATTTGACGCAACAACATCGGATATCAGAAGAAATACTGAAATCATTTCCCAAACAGGCTAAAGGGGTGGCCGGTGATATTGCTCAGATCAAACAAGAGAATGAATAATTTACCTAAATCTATTTTTTTTTTTTTTCTTGTCAAAACATTCAAAAATCTGAACAGTTGAAGCAAATTTTTTAAATAATTTCTAGAAGCAAATTTTAAGGATTAAACTTTTATATGTAACAAGTTGTCGAGTCGCTATGGCGTTACTGCAAAAGTTACTAAATCCTCTTTCCCAGGTGGTGCTTCGTGGTGAATGGTCATAAATGTTCCTTTTTTTTTTCATTATTTTTGATTAATTATTTTTGTCGTTTTTTTTTTTTATAATCTTAAAACAGTCCAATTGTCGTGTTCGTCCATTTACGCATAAAAGTTCTGTCTCATAATCTCGATTGGAACGATGATGGGAAATAATTCGAGGTGAGCCAAAAAAAAAAGTCCATTGTGCATCCGATTGAAAAAAAAAAAAAAAGAGAGAAAATGTAAAAATGATCATGTCACGTTTGATAAAATTTGTTTTTTTTTTTTGCTTTTTCTATTTTTCCAGAGGTCAAGTATTCACAAGGAGCTGCTATCGAGTGGTACTATCAGTATCAGTCAATGTATCTTCGGCTAATGGCGGAAAAGCAGATGACCGAAAATTTGGACAACGATTTTCACGTTGTGGAAAATTTGGAGGAGAAAAATAGCCAGATGGAGAATTATTCAGAAAACCCGAAACTGCCAGAACAACCGGAAGTGATGAACCCGTGCACCGGAAGTGATGAGAAAAATTCATCAGTCAATTGTTCGAGTGTTGGATCTCGAGAAATATCAGGATATTCGTGTTCACGCTGTGGAAATGCTTACACGAGGCCTCATTCTCTTAATCGTCATTTAAGATTCGAGTGTGGTGTCGAGCCACAATTTGAATGCCCGATTTGTCACAAAAAATCGAAACACAAGCATAATCTCGTTCTCCATATGAGAACTCACCAGAAGCCTTAAAATTTCATGGCATTTATAACATAGTCACGAGATGCCAATGATAATACTTAAGTATTCGAGATCCTTGAAGGATCGTAAAGTTATGTTTTTTTTTTTTTCCTTTTTTCTTTAGAGAAACGATATACATATATGTATAGTTGGATAAATAACAATTAAGCGTTATTCTGTATCGTTAAAAAAGTTTAATGCAATTGCATTTTATTCCAAAGAGATAAATTTAAGAAATTTAATTTTTCGTTGAAAGGGAAAAGAGAGGTGCCTTTGGCAATGATTGCTACTCAGTGATTATATATATATATTTTTTTTTTAATTTTTGTTTCCTTTTTTTTCTTTGTTTTTCGAGTATCTCGTTGCAAAAATGCATCTAACGTAAGAAAAATGATTTCTTCAGGGCGTAAATTCCGCCCATTGTTTGACTGATTTTCTGCTCTATCTTTTCATATGAAAATTTTAAGAGTGCAAGTACAAATTCGCGTATGCTCAAATGAGACAGAGTCCATGCATGAATGAAAAAAAAGATGGACGTTTGGGTGCCATCGAAATTATTGTTTTTTTTTGTTGACAAAAAATTTGTCCAGCCGCGACGAACAATCAAAGAGTCAATGATTATTCATTTTATTTTATAGTTTAGACAGAAGAAGAGATTGCGAGTTTATGTTTTGTAATAATTAGTTACTACTTAAAAGAGGCAGATAGTCTGAAAAGCGACGTTACGTTATGATTGAAATAATAAAACACACATATAATTACTTTAAATTGATTATATACGCTCAAGATTTATTTTATTTTTAATTCGTTCTCGTATAACTTTTAGATTAATTACGCAGACGCATGTCTTGGTGTATTATTATTTTACAAGTTTCTTTCGCCTCTTTTTATTGATGCCCACATTATCATCGAGAGGCTTTTTTGCGCGTTTACCCGCTGATGGTCCTGAAATCTTTTGTAAAAGCAAAAAAAAAAAAGAAATGGAAGAAGTAAAGGAATTATGGAGCAAAAAAAAAGGAAGCCTTCGGGGCTGCCCGAATTTTCACAAAAATATGGCAATTTTTTTGTTCCAGCGTGGATACGACTGAAAGAACTCGAGGATGGACCTCCTTATGTTTGTCCAAGATGCGCAAGAACTTATTCTCACAAATGCAATCTTACGAGACATCTGAGACTCGAGTGCGGAGTTGGACCAAGATTTCAATGTGCAAGCTGCAAAAAACGCTTCAAGCATCGACATCATCTTCGCGATCATGAGAGAACTCATTTGTATACCATTCAAGTTCCCTCTAATCGGAGAACGGAAATGGAGTCACCGGAAACGGGGCAACGGCGACGATCCCTCGAAGCGAGCCCCGATTTTCGTTAGTTGCTCGATTTCTCTTTATTTTTTCATTTGGCAAAAAAAAAAAAACTTCTCTCATACTTTGTCACTCTTTGAATTGTCGTATGGAGATTTTTTTTAAAAAAGAAACATCCTCGATAATCTCGAAACTCGTGGCAAAAAGTATTTATTAACGAAAGCGAATATTTAAGGGGATAAAAGACGTGAATTTTTAATTGTTCTGGTGCTTTATTGAACATTTATAGTTACATATATATACATATACATATATATACACATATTATATACATATTTATAGTTACATATATATATATGTATATATACGAACTATTTTACGAACGAACAAAAAAGCGATAAATTGGAAATTATAGATGCAGGAATTATTTAAAAAAATATACCTCTTCATTGTGCCAAATCGACACTCTAGTCCTAAGTTGTAAAGTTTTTAATATAATATGATAATTTTTCATATAATGAAATAAACTGCAATAAATACACGAAGAATTAGTAGAAAATATAGTATTTTTTATCTTTTTTTTTTTTTTTAAGACAATGTAACGATCAAACGAAATCATTACACATAAAGTAGAAGTTGCAATCATAAAATCATCATTTAAAAAAATCCTTAAAAAACCTGTAAAGTCACATAAAAAAATCGCATCATTATTTCAAAGGCATAAAAACGCATGAATTTAATTCCATAATTATGATCATCTAACTAAATCGTTGGGGAGACTTTAGTTTTTCCGTCAGATCGGAAAAACCATTACCGATCGACTAGCGAACAAGTCTACTAAGTTTAGTTTCATATTAGCTTAACTAATCCAGAATTGTTTAGTAGAGTTAAGACGATGTGGTATTCCTCTGTTGGTACCGGAGTAAAACGAGCTTTCTCCCGCACTTACAATGCCTTACGCAGAAACTGTTTTACCGAAAGAGGAACTGTTTTACCAACTGCGTACCGAAAGTAGCTTACGGTAATGTGCTACTTTTCGTACGCATTTTTTATTACCGACAGAGGAGAACGTATGATACTTCATTATCGGCCTCCGATAATGGAAAACATACAAAAGAACGGATAGGTACAGGCCTCGATTCGTGATTTATATAATCTGAAATTAACAGCTAGACAAATGTCCTACTTTCTCAGCTGATTTTATTCTATCCCGTCTCAATTAGATAATACCTATTAGCCGATGATTAATGATCTAATGAGAATGTGTAGATGAGAATTATTCATTGCACGAGATAAAACAATTAGATATTGTACCGAGCGATTACGCAGAGTGTGGCGAGAGCTCTCTTATCGGCAACGAATTCAGACGCCTATAGAAGCATATTTCTTATCCTTGACTTGAAGATGAGCATTCGAAGGAACCAGTTTAGTAATCGCCTCAGTTACAAGAGACACTGTAGTCGCGGTGAGAGTGTATGGCTCATGGACATAAGGGGATCCAGTTTAGTAATGTGCCCAGCTGCAAGAGGCGCTGTAGTCGTGGTCAGAATGTGTGAAACTAGAGAATTTTCGCGGCTTTGTCCAGATTTCTCAATAAGAGAACCGCAGTAAAACCCAAATAACCCGATACAAATCCCAAGCTTGGTACACAATAAAACCCAAGTAAACCCATACGAATCCCAAGCACTGCCCAAAATTTATTTTTGACAACCCTTGCGCTCCTTAAAAAATGTCGAAAATAGCCGAAGTGGCTGAATCCAGATTTTACGTCACTTCCGGTAGCTTTGACGTCACCTCCGGTTGTTTTTGTGTCACTTCTGGTCGCTTAACGTCACTTTCGCTCGCTTTGACGACACTTCCGGTCGATTTTATGTCACTTCCGGTTGATTTACGTCACCCCGGTTGATTGTACGTCACTTCCGGTCGATTTGACGTCACTTCCGGTCGCCTTGACTTCACGTCCGGTCGCTTTGACGTCACTTCCGGTTGTTTTTACGTCACTTCCGGTCGCTTAACGTCACTTGCGGTTGATTTGACGTCACTTCCGGTTGTTTTACGTCACTTCTGATCAATTTTACATCACTTCCGGTCAATTTTACGTCACTTCCGGTTGTTTTCACGTCACTTCTGGTCGATTTTACGTCACTTCCGGTTGTTTTCACGTCACTTCCGGTCACTTTGACGTCACTTCCGGTTCTTTGACGTCACTTCTGGTCAATTTTACATCACTTCCGGTTGTTTTCACGTCACTTCCGGTCGCTTTGACGTCACTTCCGGTTGTTTGACGTCACTTCCGGTTGTTTGACGTCACTTTCGGTTGTTTGACGTCACTTCCGGTTGTTTGACGTCACTTCTGGTCGATTTTACATCACTTCCGGTTGTTTTCACGTCACTTTCGGTCGCTTTATAGTCACTTCCGGTTGTTTGACGTCACTTCTGGTCGATTTTACATCACTTCCGGTTGTTTTCACGTCACTTCCGGTCGCTTTGACGTCACTTCCGGTTATTTGACGTCAGTTCTGGTCGATTTTACATCACTTCCGGTTGTTTTCACGTCACTTCCGGTCGCTTTGACGTCACTTCCGGTTGTTTGACGTCACTTCTGGTCGATATTACATCACTTCCGGTCAATTTTACGTCACTTCCGGTTGTTTTCACGTCACTTCCGGTCGCTTCGACGTCACTTCCGGTTAAATTTGACGTCACTTCCGGGTGGCGCCATCTGCCGTCAAGTTCGCGAAGCTCCAAAATTTCAATGCAAAAATTTGAATTTCCCGCCACGATGGTGGCGCTATCTGTTAGCGAGTTCGCGAAGCTTCAAAATTTCCTTGCAAAAATTTAAATTTCCCGCCACGATGGTGGCGCCATCTACCGGCGAGTTCACGAAGCTCCAAAATTTCAACGCAAAATTTTGAATTTCCCGCCATGACCGTGGCGCCATCTACCGGCGAGTTCGCAAAGCTGCAAAATTTCAATGCAAAAATTTGATTTTCCCGCCACGACGGTAGCGTCATCTACCGGCGAGTTCGCAAAGCTCCAAAATTTCAACGCAAAAATTTGAATTTCCCGCCACGACGGTGGCGCCATCTACCGGCGAGTTCGCAAAGCTCCAAAATTTCAACGCAAAAATTTGAATTTCCCGCCACGATGGTGGCGCCGTCTACCCGCGAGTTCGCAAAGCTCTAAAATTTCAGCGCAAAATTTGAATTTCCCGCCACGACGGTGGCGCTATCTACCGGCGAGTTCGCGAAGCTACTAAATTGCGACTAAATCCGGTTGCGATGACGTCACTAGCGATCGGGAAACGTCAATTCCGGTTAAATTTGATCACTCGCGACGTCACTTCCGGTCGATTTTACGTCACTTCCGGTCGCTTTGACGTCATTTCCGGTCACCTTGACGTCACTTCCGGTTGATTTCACGTCGCTTCTGGTTGATTTTACGTTACTCAAAACGACCGGAAGTGACGTAAACTCAACCGGAAGTGACGTCAAAGCGACCAGAAGTGACGTAAAATCAACCGGAAGTGACGTCAAAGCGACCGGAAGTGACGTAAAATTAACCAAAAGTGACGTCGCGGCGACCGGAAGTGACGAAAAATCAACCGGAATTGATGTAAAATCGACCGGAAGTGACGTCGAAGCGACCGGAAGTGATGTAAAATCGACTAAAAGTGACGTCAAACAACCGGAAGTGACGTCAAAGCGACCGGAAGTGACGTGAAAACAACCGGAAGTGATATAAAATCGACCAAAAGTGACGTCAAACAACCGGAAGTGACGTCAAAGCGACCGAAAGTGACGTGAAAACAACCGGAAGTGACGTCATTGCCACCGGAAGTGACGTCGCGAGCGATCATTTTCAACCGGAAGTTACGTCATTGCGACCAAAAGTGACGTCGCGAGCGATCAGTAGTAGTATTTTTGGGTTTATCGAATTTAGTTTCGTATGTAATAGCTTATTTAATGCACAATTGTTTGGTAGAGTTAAGGATTATGCAATTAAAACGTCTTATTACATCATAATTGGACTCCTATGATGGAAAACATACACAAAGCGGTTAGGTGCAGGCGTCGGTCCGTTATTTATATAATCTAAAATTAATAGCTGGACGAATGACCTACTTTCTCAGCTAACTTTATGCTGGCCCATCTTAATCATCCCAAACCTATTTGCCGATGATTAATTATCTAATCAGAATGGGTAGATGCGAATCATTCATTGCACGAGATAAAACAATTTTTGTACTCGCCGATTGTGCAGCGTGCCGCGAGAGCTAAGTAATGAGAGCTAAGTAATGCGTCGCCTAAGTAATGAGAGTGCTTCCGATTATGTTATTTCGTCGATAGGATTTGTATTTATGAATCGATTTAGTTCTATGAGCTCTTAAGACGACGTGGTACTCCTCTGTCGGTAATAAAAACTGCGTACCAAAATTCTCGTAAGCGGTTGATCTTTCGGACAAACGAAGAGAACCACGAACTGCATATAACGATTTTGCAGTTCCCAAACGATTCCCTCACGAGTAGAAAAAGAAAAAAGTTAAATAGTTAAAGCGGCCGGTCAACTTCATATACGTGTTTCTCGAGCAGCAGGGGGCAAACAGCTGATGAAATCCAAGATGGCCGCCTCCACAGGAAAGCCAAGTTGTACGTTCTCGTCGTAAAACTAATTTCTAAATAACGCGAATATTGCAAACTCTGTCAACTGTCTTAATTGATAAAATTTGTGCTGTGAAATAATCGCGCATAAATGTTTAACGACAAATTAATAATTTTAAAGTACAATCGATAAGTTTGAACAGTGTCTTTTATAGGTTATAACCGCGATGTTAACAAATATGTTATTTAAAAGTTATCAGTGTGCAACGAAAAGTAATGCCAGACACTTTTTCACAAATGTCAGGCGTAATTTGCTCAAAGAACACCACAATTTCCATTCTGTAGAAGATCGCAAACGAAAACTCACAACGGTGAATTATTTAACTGCGTTCGGAGCACTCGCTGTTGGTATGGCTTATGCAGCTGTTCCCCTGTACAGAATATTTTGTCGGGTAAAACAAAAGGATTTGCTATCGATTTTTTAGGATCTTTATGATTTTTAGCTTAATCCAACAATTTTACAAAAAAACATTATATTTAAGTTAAATTTTAATGAAATGGTCAAAGTAATGTTGAATGTATAAAAATTAATTACTTTCTCACTTAATAAATTAAATATTTAAAAAAAATAGATAAAATTGATAATTGTTTGGATAAAATTTGGAAAAATCATAGTAATTCTTTTTTTTTCTGGGTTTTTTAATTTCTGTGTATTTTTTTTTGTTTTTTTGAAAAATCACAACAGGCGACGAGTTTTGGAGGAACGCTCGAGCAAGACACAGGCGACATTCAAAATATGAAACCCGTGAAGGAGAGAGTGATAAAAATTCGCTTTAATGCAGACACGAGTTCTGCAATGATGTGGAATTTTAAGCCTCAGCAGCGAGATATTCGCGTGGTTCCTGGTGAAACTGCACTGGCTTTTTACACAGCAACTAATCCAACGAATGAGGCAGTCACAGGCGTTTCCACTTACAACGTAGTACCTTTTGAGGCTGGACAATATTTCAACAAGATTCAATGTTTCTGCTTCGAGGAGCAACAATTAAATGCGCACGAACAGGTAGTTTTGAAATTTTCGTTCCTGAATGAAAGAAAAGAAAGCAGCTTTATTGATTTTTTAAATCGTTTACACACAGGTGGACATGCCAGTATTTTTCTACATTGATCCAGAATTCGCAGAGGATCCAAAAATGGAACTTTGCGATGAGATAACGCTCTCGTACACATTTTTCGAGGCCAGACCAGGCTTGAAAATTCCCGTACCTAACTACGCAAAGCAACGAGCGTAAAATCGCGAGTAATTTCACGTGGCTTTGAGCCTAGTTCTATTTTACAAACAATTGTATTGAATTATAATTAACTTTTAATGTGTAAACCATCGACCTTTTTTTTCTTGAGAAATGACACACTGCTCTAAAATTCACGTTTAGGAGTGAATTCTCTGCATCAATTTCACGAAATTGCGCGCATCAGTGCAAATTAAATTTATGTGCGTGACGATTTTTATTTGTTCACAATATTTTTCTATTCAATTCAGAATCGAAATAGTGCATTAACGGGATAAGCACGTCTGAGACCACCAACTTTCTCTTTGTCGATGTACATTGCATCGATTTTCAGTGCAAGATCGTGCTCGAGGATGTTTCGCGTTCGTAACAAACGCTGATGTTGATTCTCAATTCCTTTTAGTACTTTGTGCATCTTTTCGACCTCACGATTAATGTCCTCGATCTCTTTTTGCAAACTGCGATAACAAAAGAGATGGAAAAATCGTATGATTTTGTTTGTTTTGTTTTTTTCAATATCTCAATGGAATTTCCAAAGGGAAATTCAATAAAAAAAAATTTTATCATACCTAACATGGGCATAATCTCGACATAATTCGAGATCGGGTCGATGCATTCTTGCCTCTAAACGCGTATGAGCTACTTTGAGCGCGTGACTCTTATCGGCAACGGCTTTTCTCATTAATTCAAGATTTTTTTCAACGTCAAAAATTTCGTGTTGAACCTGAAAAAAATAATCGCCATTAGACAATTTTTTTTGTCATTCCCCAATGACTTGTATTTTTATTTTTTTATTTTTTACTCTGTTTATATGCTGTTGCAACTGGCTCTTTGCGTCCAGCAACTCTGAAGAGCGATGAGTAAGAGCATTGTTAGTATTTGTCCAAGATTCCCACATATCTCGGGCAACTCGGTTCACCAGAGCTTCTGCATCAGCACGCAATTGACAAGATTTTGTTCTCTCGGTTTGTGATCTTTGTACGATTCTATTTGCTGCATCGGCCCAAGACTCTTGTACCGTAATACTAAAAAAAAAACAAACAAACAAAATTTAGCGAGGAAAATAGTTAGAAATTTCATTTTTTGTTTTTTTTTTTAAGTTTTTACGACTCACCATGGATCGTATTTTTCAATGCCCGAGTAATACTGCAAACCTGGGCTGTAATTGTTCAATTGATGACAAATCGTGTCTATTCCCAATGCACTCTCTTTATTTTTCATATCGAGCTCTAATTGATTCTGGGCAGCTCTGCAATTCCTTAACTATAAACAAAACAAAAAATCAATTCTGTCAGCAATTGATTGAATAATTAATAAATCAATATTAATTGATTTACCACGATTACGTGGTGGAAAAAATTGTTTACCTGATCTTTGACAGCATCGAGACAAGCCTCGAGTCTCTTTTGGCTATTTCGCAAATTTGAAATTTCGTAAAGCAATGATTTTTCCGCCTCATCGTGAACAAGCTCAGTTCCTTTTCGTGCTTCGCGATGATAGAGACACTCCTCGACAATGTGTAAGGGACCCTCGAGATCTTGTATTGATTTTTCTAAAACGCCTCGACAGTCCTGAAGACGTTCGCATTCTTGTACAAGTTTTTCCAATTCCGAGGCTATCTCGTTTCGCCAAAAAGTCACGTCTGTTATTCTCTCGCCGAGTCTTCTTCCGGTGTCGTATTGAGCGTACTGAATTTTCTCTTCGGCTGCTCTGTATGAAAAAAAAAAAGAAATTATTTATAAATTTTTATTTATGGGTCAAATGTAGATTAGGAATTTTTTAAAAATTATCTACCTCATTACTTTAACAGCGTCATTTCTTATTCTCTCCGAATAATGAGTATTAGCATCGGCCTCATTGTAAAATTTTATTTGCTTCTGGAACCATTCATTCGGTGTGAATCTCGTGTGAAGAGCTGCTTGAGATGCATGCACAGGATTACGATGATATCCGGTTACGAGATTTGGAAATTTCAAAGGCTTCGTCGACATGGCGCCACTTGGATCAATTGCGTAACTCGAAACGCACTTCCGGGATCTATAAATAACGATTTTTGTTTAGTTATATAAATTGCAAGCAACGTATCTCACAGATTGGAGGGTTTTTTAATCGAGTGTCATCGATTTTTTGCTTGATTCGTTTGTCTAATCAATAAAAATACAATTACACGATAACCATTTATTTTATTACTCACAGAGGAACGACTTGAACGTTTTCGTAGCCCATACTCGGTCTCCAAGGCATCAGGAATGAACTTTTGTTATAATCGCTCGCTCGAATGGGTATTAATGGATTTATGTAGGGCATCGATGCTCCTACTGTGCTCCAAGGTTCAATTTGCTGTGTATAAAAGAGATTAACATATTTTTCTGTTTAAAATCCTTTTTATATCGCTAAAATTGTAGCGAACTACCGGAAATACAGATCTATCAATGCCATCAGTGGCCTCTGCAACAATGAAAGATGTTTACTTCCGGAATTCATTTTCCATAACGCGATATAGAGTCGCGTAGTCAATAGTCAGTACTTCCGGTGTCATGGCTGATGTACCTACAGAAGCTCCAGAACGTGAGTATCGAATAATTGTCATATTTTACAATAATAACAATTAACAATGATACTTCTTCGTCACGAAGGATACGTGAAATTCATACAATTCACTGACAAATCGATAGATTGTAACATTTTGCCATTTTGCTGATACATCGTAAACTAATAAATCAATATATTTGAGGTTATATTAAAGGGTCATTCACGTAACGATGACACTTTGTGCAAACAATGATGCAACAATTAAACTAGGAACAAAACATATTTATTCATTAAATTATAAGTCTTTTTTGAATATAATAAACAGTTTTAAAGCAACATTCGACACTTTTAGGCTTTGTCATTAAATTCGGTGTAGCAATAAATCGTACATTTTAAATCATATTCATTATTTTTTTTTTGCGCGCGAAAAATCAAAAATATCGCTCGACAGATTGTCCAGGCACTGAGAGCGACAATGCAGGAAAAGCTTCAGCATGTGCGGGCTGTCCAAATCAAAATATTTGCGCATCCGGTGCAACAAAACAACCGGATCCGGGTATAGCCCTGGTGAAGGAAAAATTGGCAAACGTGAGATACAAAATTCTCGTGCTATCGGGAAAAGGTGGAGTTGGCAAGAGCACAGTGACGTCATTGCTCTCAAGGGCACTTGCAGCCGATGATCCTGACCGAAATGTAATAATTCACTATAATAATAATAATAATAATAATAATAATACAATTGTACAGACCCTCTTCCCTATTCCAAGAACATCAATGTGATTTTCAATGTACATTCTGACATGGCAAATAGACTTTGCTACTCTATTTCGTTCGAGCTGAAGCTTGACTGAAAAGTTTGGGGAATTGCGTTGGCCAGAGAAATCTACAAACGAGAATGTATAGCTATTTGTGTCGTGTCTACCTGTGCCAGCCTCCTATCGATTATTACCTGCATGCCCTGTATTGGTATTTACACAGTGAATATTTTTGACAAAACTTACAGCACTCGTAATAATATTATTCCCAAATAATGACAATATTAATAAAAATACAAATTAATAATATTAATAAATTAATATTATTCAATGACTCTTAAGAAATAAATGATTTTTTTTTTAATTTCAGGTTGCCGTATTAGATATAGATATATGTGGACCTTCTCAGCCCAGAGTTCTTGGAGTACTTGGAGAACAAGTACATCAAAGTGGCTCTGGTTGGTCTCCTGTTGTAAGTCCCATAAATCAACTTTTTAGCCGAAATATCGTTGATATCGTTTTATCAATGATAAACTTTTGTTTTTTCAATTATTTTTCTAGTATGTAGAAGACAACTTGTCACTGATGTCCATAGGATTTTTGTTGGGCAGTCCAAGTGATGCTGTCATATGGAGGGGACCAAAAAAAAATGGTACGTAGTAAAATTGTCATTAAAATTTCGTCAAATATATCGGATCAAATTTTAGCAGGCCAGTTGATACGGGCAATTTACATTTTTTTTTTGTGAGCGAGTAGCGATTACGATTTATCAGTTCTTTGGAGCAATTTTTTTCTTTTTAATTATTTTTTAATATATAAGCAATGACTCAATTTTAATTATTCTAAAATCACATATACTTGATTAAATTAAACCAGCTTTAACTTTTTACTGTTTAATGAATTGGAATTTGTGCTTTAACAGGCATGATAAGACAATTTTTGTCAGAAGTTGATTGGGGCAATTTGGATTATTTAATTCTGGACACACCACCGGGCACATCAGACGAGCATTTGTCGGCAAGCTCGTATCTCAAAGGTGCGGGTATAACAGGCGCGATAATCGTAACGACACCACAGGAAGTTGCACTGTTGGACGTTAGAAAGGAGATCGATTTTTGCCGAAAAGTTAACATTCCGATAATGGGCGTGATTGAGAATATGAGCTCTTTCATATGTCCAAAATGCAAGGCAAGCAGTCATTTGTTTTTTTTTTGTAAATATGAAAAAAGAGCTATTAAAACTCGACAATAATCGTTCAAATCTTTTATCAAGCAGAATTCCGCCGAAATATTTCCAGCATCGACGGGCGGTGGAAGAAAAATGGCCGCGGACATGAAAATCTCATTTTTGGGTTCCTTACCCCTCGATCCACTCGTGGCAAGATGCTGTGACGAAGGCAAAAATGTTCTCACGGAAATGGCCGATTCACCCGCAGTCTTAGCATTACAAACGATCGTTCAAAGTAAGTTTATTCTTCTCAAAGCGTTGATGTACCGTTTTTAGGCATTTTTAGTATTACTTCATTCGCAACGTTTTTTTTTTGTTTCGTCGCATTCTCACGTTCCTCATTCTTTGATACGATTTATTAAAAAAAATTGGAAAAACAATCAATCGATGTTGGGTCGAGATTTGGCTTAAAAATTAACTCAAAGTGACAAAAAATGGTACATCCAGCCACATCAAACTCGTACGCTCAAAACTATAGCCGAATTTTTCATTTTGCAGGAGTGATAGACAAGTGCGAGAAGAATATGGAAAATCTTGCCTCAATGACGGCATAAAGTTTTTTTTTTTTTTTATACATGATAACTTTGTTAATTGTTTAATAAAATTACATATTATTACTCCATAGTAATGATAATATATTGTACTCGAGTCGTTTGAAATTATAATTTGAATTTGAAAAATATCACGCTCTGGTTCCCCAAAGATACACCAGGGGCGCTCAAAAGTAAGTTTGATCATTGCACTGGACTCTCTTCAATATCGCTTGCTCGGTGAGATAAGTTTGAGCTAAAAATAGCCACATAGCAACGCAACGGGGCAAATCAGTCGAGGAGCAAGAAAGCTTCTCGGATGTCAGTTGGTAAACTGCTTTTGTGTTGTTTTGTTACGAATAAAAAAAAAATAAGCGGCATCATTTTTTGTGATTTTGGTGAGTTCTCGTTAAAATTAAATTTTTAATTGACCAAAAAAAGGTGATAAAAATCATACATTAATTACATTATTTAGAATAATAATACTACATCGTAATTGTAGCGTAATAGCAACGAAAAGATGTCGCTATTGCGGCCGGCGAGCCGCCCCCGCGACTCTGATGCAAAATCGCTTCTTATCAATGATAATGCGCAAAAGAATTTCTCGACCAAGCAGGAAATCCTGCCAGGGACTGAACATTGGTCTTGGAGATATTTGATATATATAACAATTTCGTTATTGTTAATCTCGTCCATTGTTTCGATGGTTTTATTACTGGAATTGAGCGGAACGAATGTTTGTATTTGGTCCGAGCATAAAAATTCTGATTGCGCTTCTTTGTTTGGACGTCACGATAATTTGGAACAGTATGATGATTCAGAAAAAAATTACAAAATGGAGGAAGAAAGAATTTTGTCACCAGAATGTGCTGCTGTCTCGAAAGATCATCGCTTCGATTGTCATCCCGAGAATGGAGCGTCTCAACTTTCCTGTACAGCAAGACACTGCTGTTGGAATCCTATTGGCGATAAAAAGACGGAAAAATTGACAAATGTTCCTTTGAATACTCCGTATTGCTATTATCCTCAAGGTTGGAGCAATTACGAATTTGTGAAAGATTCCGATAACTCTACATTATGGAAGAATAATTCAAAATCAGCCTACAAAAATGATGTGCAATTCCTGAGAATGCAAGTCATTCCCATTAACAACGACATAGCGCGTGTCAAGGCAAAGATCTCTTTATTTTTTTAAAATAATTTTACTTCCTTATAGAGGAAACTTTGTTTTTGTCAAATTTTCACTTCCTTTTCTCTAAAATTGCTTGAATGATTGTCCTATTTGTAGTTGTGGGATCAGGATAATCCACGCTGGGAGCCTCATTTGCCAATAATACCGGATTTGCCAGGTTTTGAGATCAATACTGACAAACCCCAATACAAAATTGAGACTTTTGCCCCTCATCATCCCTTATTTCGAGTTTCCAGAATAGCTACTGGCACAACAATGTAAGTTCATCCCTGATATATAACATATATATATATATATTACTGATTTTACTGATATATATATATGTATCAGTAAAATCCATACCGGAGGTTGCCTTTGAAAAAGTATTCTTGTAGCCTGAGGCAAAGCCAGAGAGACTTAAGTAATTGTGTATTTTTCATGATTTTTTGTAAAATTATACAATTTGGTAAAGCCAAATATTTTCGTACTCTGGCCTACGAGAATACGTTTTTTGAAATCAGCCCCAAAAAGCTCTAAGAAAATTTATGTCTATTCATTGTTTGACCGTACAGATTTGACACAGTTAACATGGGTGGCTTCATATTTGCCGATCAATTTCTTCAGCTGAGCGCTGAATTGCCCACAAATAACATTTATGGCCTTGGAGAGCACAGAACGAGCTTTAAGTTGGATACAAATTGGCAAATTCTTACAATGTTCAACAAGGATCAACCACCAACGGAAAATGCCAATTTGTACGGATCTCATCCATTTTATCTTCTTATAGAGAAAAATGGCTCTTGTCATGGAGTTTTATTTCTCAATAGCAACGCTATGGGTAATTTGAAAATTTATAATTTTCATGTTGTTTTGAAAAGCTCGAAAATATTTGCAGCAGTTTTCATTCTGTATAATAATAATAATAATTATTATTATTACAGACGTCATTTTACAACCAACACCGGCCATTACATTTCGTAGTATTGGCGGTATTTTCGATATATATTTCTTCATGGGACCCACACCCGACGATGTTATAAGGCAATATTCCCAAATTGTTGGCAAACCTTTCATGCCACCGTACTGGTCGTTGGGTTTTCATTTGTGCCGTTATGGATACGGAGATTTGGCAAAAACTCGAGAAGTCTGGAACAGAACGAGAGCAGCTGGCATTCCATTTGTAAAATAATCTCTATTAGTTTTTATTTTAATTTAATTTAATTGTTTTTCTATTTACAACAAATTATTCCATTTACAGGATACTCAATGGAACGATTTGGATTACATGGAAGGCAACGCTGATTTCACGTATGACACGAACAGTTTCAAAGATTTGCCAAAATTCGTTGAGGAACTTCACAAGGTAAGAGAAAAAAAAAGATGGCGTGACTTTTTGGGCTGATTTGAATTTTGTCGAAAGGTTTATTCTTTTTTTTTTAAACAAAAACTAAAATTTTCAACGCATAGTTGGGAATGAAGTACATACCGTTGATCGATGCGGGAATTGCTGCCAGCCCTGGAATTCATTATCGTCCTTACAGTGAGGGTTTATATCGAGGTATATTCATCGGAAGTACAGGGCATTCATCAGACCCATTTGAAGGAAAAGTTTGGAATCGTGATGCAACGGTTTGGCCGGATTTCACAAATCCCGCGACATCGGACTACTGGCAGGAAATGATGAACGATATGTGGAATATGTTTCGTTATGATGGTGCTTGGATCGTAAGTTTATTTTTTTTTATCCCATAAAATTCAAACATCAAATTAATCGAGTAAATTAATGGTAAAATTGGAGTTTTAAACCTTTTTTCAGGATATGAACGAACCGTCGAATTTTTACAACGGTAAAGAACGTGGTTGCGATAAAAATGATCTGGATAATCCACCTTATGTGCCAAACGTCGTTGGTAATTTATTGGCAACAAAGACATTGTGCATGCAAGAAGCGATTCATTCTCTTGACCTGCATTACAATGTTCACAATACTCATGGGACAAACCAGGCAGTCGCGACAAACAAGTAAGACAAAAATTTATGCCTGAGTGGGAAAAAAAATTTGGAAATTTCAAAAAATAAAAACAAAAGTGAAAAATTAATAATTTTTTTTAGAGCCCTCGTGGAAATTCGTGGTTTACGGCCTTTCGTAATTTCACGGTCAACCTGGGTCGGTCATGGTGCTTATGCCGGCCACTGGGGCGGTGATATTTATTCCTCCTGGCACGATATGAGAATGACCATTCCTCAGCTATTGTCATTCAGTCTCTTTCAAATACCCATGATGGGTGATGATATTTGTGGATTTGATGGAAATACAACTGAGGCACTTTGCAATCGTTGGATGCAGCTTGGTGCTTTTTATCCATTTTCTCGCAATCACAATAGCGACGATACGATTGTAAACTTTTTTTTATTTTAATTTTTTTAATTCTTTTATCGAATGAATTTATTGAATTAACGATTAATCCAAATTTTAGGAACAAGATCCGGTTGCGATGGGTGAGCTTGTCGTTAAATCGTCGAGGAAAGCTTTGATGATTCGTTACAGATTTTTACCTTATCTCTACACTCTATTCTTCCGTGCTCACATGTTTGGCGATACAGTTGCACGACCTCTCTTCTTCGAGTATGTTCAAAAACACACAAATTTATCCCATTAATTTCATACAACTTTGAATTTTATTGTTATTACAATTTTGAGAATTTTTGATTTTTATGCAGATTCCCGACCGATTCGTCAACGTATAATGTTGACTCGCAATTTCTTTGGGGAAGTTCCTTCATGATTGTGCCAGTTTTTGAAGAGGTACGCGATTAGCAAATACTTCATTATCGTTGATTTATAACGCCGAGAATATATATTACAAAATATGTCTGATATATTTTGAGGCGAAATATAAATATTTGATATATATCTAAATTATACTTGTATGGAAATTATTTTGAGAAGAGAAAAAAATATTTTGATTTTATCTGTGAATTTAACAATGATTATTTTATTCAGGCTGCAACGACAGTTACCGCTTATATTCCAGCGGGTGTTTGGTACGATTTTTACAGTAAACAAGAGATAAATTCGCCTGGAAAAAATTGGTCATTGGATGCTCCTCTGGACACAATACCATTGCTCGTGCGCGGTGGTTTCATTTTACCTGGCCAAACACCAGCAAATACAACGACCGACAGCCGTGAAAATTCTTTTGAACTTTTGATTGCACCAGACAGTCTGGGAAATGCAATGGGCGAATTATACTGGGATGACGGTGATAGCATAGGTTTGGCTCAAATCATTCATTATTTTTTCATCAAATTTCATTCGTTTTTTTTTCCCATCTATACTCTAATAATTTTTTTTCTCAATTTTATAGACGCTATAGAGAAATCAAATTATCGCTGGTTAAACTTCACCCTCTCTGATGGACATTTGAAAAGCTACGAAATAAATCCCGGCAATTACGTGGGGAGAATGATCCTCGGAAAAGTTCAAATAATGGGCATCACCAAGGATGTTCATGAAGTAATCGCAAATGAAAAAAATGTTCCATTCACATATGAGAAAAAACGATCGGTGAGTTTGAATTTATGTGATTTTTTTTTTATTCTCGAATAGAAAAATAGTGACAAATTGACGTTAATTTTTTTTTTCTTCAGTACTTGACAGTGAAAGATCTTGAGGTAGATCTTAAGAAAGGGATCACTCTTTCCTGGAAATAATTGTGAATTTTCCAATTATTGTGATACGTATTCTCAATTATATCTCCTTCGTGACAACGAGAGTAATTATAAATATATATATATGTATTTTTTATGAAACTTAATTGTTTTAATCGCTTAAATATAAATAAACATATTTTTTACCATACACTGAAAATTTTAAATTTTACGACCCTCATGGCCACCTCGAATTTTCAAAATACTCATTTTTTGGAGATCGAATTATTGGGGATCAATCTGCCATTTTTATTTTCAAGTAAAAGAGAAAAACATTCTTTATTCACATGAAATTGTTTGATTGTACATTATTACAGCTTATAATAGATGCAAATTTTTCAACATCGATGGCACTTATGACGAAAAAAAAAACATAAAATAAAAATAATAGAAACTCAGTTTGAATTTTCATTTTTTCTTCAATATATCGATAAAGGTGAAGCTGTTGATAGCGTTTTGTCGCACACAGGTATTAATAATTCAATGTACCACTCGTCTGTTAATAATTTCGACGATCGTAATAATTTAAAACAAAAAAATGGGAAATAACATTAACAAATAATGGCCAATCGTTTTAACGAGACCGTGAATCGCTTTGGCACTGTAACTTAAAAAGAAATAGAAAAAAAAAAACAAAAATGGAATAATCAGAATAAAGAAAACAAAAAATCACTCGTAACGGTGAGACACCGGGCCACAAAGCCGTTACACACCTTTTTTTTCCCATTGTGGTCGGGCAAAAGCAAATATTGCCCTCTCGACGACCCCAATCCTTATTCAACAGTCGAGTGACCCGAAATTTGCATTAGCACGTTTGTTCGGAGCGTATATAGATCCTTATCCGTTGTATAAATTTAAAAACTCGATAAGCACCCCCTTTTTTTTTCCTCAATCACTACTGTATATATATATTTTATATATACGGGTGTAAATATATCCGGCAAATGTTATTGAAATTAAATTTAAAAAAAGTCACTCGGAACTCTCAGTTTCATTGAAATTCAAAAAAAAAAAAAAAATTTACACATATTTGTGTATACTAAATTGCAGTATTTAAAGATGAGAGTTTATTTGCCACAGGGATAATTAAATTACACGTAGAATCTTTGGAATCCAGCGAAATATTTGACAAGAAATAATGACTCGAAGCTTTTTTTTCAAAGGGCAGTGACAGATAAAAATGGATTAGGAACCCAATTAACGATTATTAATGTTATTATTCACAAAAATCCCGAAGATTACGCCATGTGATTTTATCGATAATACCCCTACATGATATTACATGTTTTACATAATATACTATATGTATCATATATATATATATATATATATATATATATATTAATCTTCCAATCATCCATTATTGTCTGCTCACATTTTCATTTTTACTTAAAAACTATCAAACTGACTTTTTTAATGTTAACATACTAGTCCCTCCACAAAATAGTGTTTGTTCGTATTTCTTAGCCTTATGTGAAATCGTGACATTTACAAAATGGACACGTTAAAGTTCCCCATAAACATACTCGGCTATATAATTAAACTATAAAGAAATGAAGAAAAAAAATAACAAATAATAATAATAATAATGCCACAACAATTTTAACTAATGGATTGCAGGATCATAAGTAACAATAGTAAAATTTAAACGTCAGCTCGTAACTTTTTCTTTTTTTAGGATCTAACTTTTATCATTTTTTTTTTTTTTTTTGGTAAATTGAATAAACAAGAGAGGGCTAAATTAATGTACCCATTGGAAAGGGATTTTTTTTTTCAAATTTTTATACATAAATGTATCTTAAAAAGATATGGCAAGTATTTCGCGATATCCTATTTTTCCCTCCCAATGGGCATCCCAAATGTAACGATGCTTACAACACTCATTGGTATAATATATATATATGGCAAGTTGAACTTTTCAATGGCACTGCACTTTGAAATTTCTTTGTTAATTTTTTGTTATACAATATATCTATATATATATATATATATATATATATATATATGTTTGTGTATATATATCACGTAATGAAACAAGCGCAAAAAAAAGAAAAAGAAAAACAAATTCACTACAACACACTCTCTTTGTCCCAGTCGACATCTTTGGCTTGAAAGCTTTTCAAAGTCTCTAAGTGTACACATGCATCAATACATACATTACACGAAGTAAAAACAAAAAAAAAGAATGAAAAAAAAAAAAAATTATCTACGTAGCTGTGAGAGTCTCGAGTATCTCCTCTGGTGTTTTTTTCATTTTACGAAATTTCTCCCAGTGCTCCTTTGGCACGGTCCATTCGAGAAATGTCTCGAGATTCTTGCACAGGCTCTCGCGCTCATTGAGCTCACCGACTCTCGTCGGTTCTTTGCCAGCCGAAATCAGAGAATCCTGAAGTACCTCGTCGATGAGTCTTTTGCCAAATCCAAGCTCGTCCAGTCGTTCAGGTCTTGAGATTCTTTTCAACAAAACGGCAAGCAAAAGTCTCATACGAACGACGTTCATTAAACGAAATTTTGCTGAATGAGAAAATGAAAGGGAACAATCACTGGTGCTGTTGTTGTTGCTGCTGCTGCTGCTGCTGCTATTGAGACTCGTCTTCATCGGATTGTCCCTTTTTCCTCCAGGATCATCGGCAGCCACAACAACATAGCAAGTCTTCTCATGATTCTCAAGGTCATTTTTAATTCTAAAAAAGCCATTGCAATTTTTACAATTGTACGGCTCACTTCGATCGTGTATGCATTTCATGTGTTTTTTCCAGTGTGGCAATTGGGTAAAACCGGCATCGCACTCGGCGCACTTGAAGGGTCTCTCGCCCGTGTGTCGTCTCGTGTGAAGTTTAAGGGCGGTCGAGTGAGCAAATGCCTGCCAACAGACGAGACACCTGAAAGGCCGTTGACCCGAGTGAGTTCTCTGATGTACAGTCAATTGTGATTTTTGGGCAAATCTTTGGCCGCATGTGGCGCACCCATGCGGACGATCTTGCGCGTGTGTTCTCATGTGCTGTGGCAAATGGCCCTTGAATGTTTTGTTACAAATAACACATAAAAATGATTTAACATCGCGATGTAAACACTCGAGATGCTTTTTTAATGCATCCTTTCGGACAAAGCCACGTCCGCATAATTCACACTTGTGATCTTTTTGGCCATTGTGACGTTTTACATGAAGAGCCAAATTCGCAGCGCAGCTAAATGTTCCGCAGCACAAATTACAACGATATGGCTTTTCTCGACTGTGAGTTCCACGATGCTGGACCAATTGGCCTCCACGAGCAAAACTCATTGGACAATTTGGACATTTGTAGGGCTTGAAACCCGTGTGCGTTCTAACGTGAAGCTTCAAACGTTCCTTCAGCGGAAATTCTTTGCCGCAATCGTCACATTTGTAGCCTGGACCAGTTGCGTGAACAACCTTGTAATGACTTCTCAAACCTCCGCTACCCTTGAATTGTGAATCGCACAATACACAGCAATATTTTTTTCCATCTTTTTCCAATGATTCACCACATTTTATCAATTTTTCCGTATTAGAGAAAGTTTTCGGTGATTTTTTCATCATCTCCATGCTATTCTCTTCTTCTTTGGTTAATTTTAAATTATTGCTCGTCTCATTCTCATTTGTTTGGGCGACATTATTGTTTTTTTTCTCGAGCAAATAATTCGCCTGTATTATTCCATCTATCTTGAGTCTCAAATCTTTCTCAGCCTCCTCTCGATCGCTCCCAAATGCATTTTGACTCGAATTCCTCTCGTCAGACTTAATTTCTTTGGTCATCGGCACAATTTTCTTTTTCTTTCTCTTCTTGCCCTTCTCACGTTTCTCCTTTTTTTCCGGCTTCTCAGTTTTTTTCATTTTCTTCTCTCTCGTCGAGACGGAAAAATCATTTCCTCGAGCACCCACGGAAAAATTATTTGCCATGTCGCGATAAACTCCGGCGGAGAGAATTTCCAAATTTGTTGGCTCCTCAGTCTCCGGAGCTTCGCAAAGATTCGATTTTTTTTTACGATAATAATAAATCTCGTCCTCTTCCTCCTCCTCCTCCTCATCTTCTTCCTCTTCCCTCCATGAATCTGTGCCATCCTCAAACTCTGATCCACTTTTTATATTATTTTTCTCCATTTGCTCATCTTCGGACGATTCATCATCTGGGCTTTTCCTTTTTCTCTTTGATCCTGCAAGTCTTTCATTTCTATGTCGATCATCGCTCTCCAATGTTGCACTTCTCGTTATTCTCGAAATTTCATGTCTCGAATCAATCGTATTTTTAGCCTTTCTCAAACAGTTCAGTCGCGTTTCACCTCGAATCTCAATAGTTGGCTCATACGATTTTTCAATTTTGCAAAAATAATCCAATTCCGATTGTGGAACGTAATCCTCGTGTTCCCCATGTGTGAAACTTCTCAAAGCCCTCAGGCCATCTGTAGTCTCTTGATCTCTGTAATCCGGATTGTCTTTTATGCGAGATTGCTCGACGGGCAATAATTCGGTCAATTGTATGGTTTCCTGTTGGGCAAGTTGGTGAGCCTCGGAGCACGAGTCTTGGCCCACAATTGTTTGCTGATCGTTAGTCATTATATTTTTCTTTCTTTCCTTCTTCCTTTTCTTTGTTCTCTCTTATCCTCTATTCTTTCTTCTTTTATGAAAATCACTGATTAATCTCATCGGAGAAAAATCATCCAGGAGATTTGTGTATCTCGGAAAAAATCACCAGTAAAACCATCGATGAAACCAACAACACAATTTCTTCCTTGTGACTCGAGTTTTTCGTGACTCTGACTAACGAATCGAGAGAGACATCGACGCCCGAGCGAGGATATCAATCTTTTCGTACGAGAAGACTCCAATGATGTTCTTATCATTGCGTATCCGAACATCGCGATGTTTGAATAAGAAATATATATATATATATATATATATATATACGTAAAATTCTTTAAACGACTGTTTTTTTTTCTTTTTAGGTCAACGAGAGCGGGGGAGGGGAGAGATTTTGTATGATGACTGTGTGTGATCGAGGGGGAACTACGTTGGTGCTATATCATTCTATTCTTCTTATCGTGACACGCATACACACACGCACACAGACATACACACACACATGCACACATAGATATTGCGATCGTTTACAAGCACGAGAAGCTTTGAGTGCCCTTGTACGATTTCACGCTATGAGAACGAGAATGCACAGAGGCATAAAAATGAGCTCACACACACACACACGCACACACTCACTCACACAGAGACACACACACAGACGCACAAACTTTTGTAAGGAGTTACCATCACCGAGAGTTTTATCGGGTCTTGTGTGTGCATGCGTGCTCTTATCTTTTTTTTCTTTTTTCTCTTCGGTTTCGTCGTAGTGACGATCCAACAATTGCGCGTATGATAAAATTTAGCCGTGGCAGCTTTGGAAACGAAGATGATGAAGTTTCATCGTTTTCTCATCGATCTCGATCTTCATTTTCACCCTGACAAAATCCTTCTCATTGGATTTTTTTCCTTGCAGCCTTTGAGTCCCTTCCGTTTTTTCGTCAAATTTTACACACACGACTTCCGTTCCTTTCGCCAACTTCCTGTTTACAAAAATACTATTTATTTTATTTATTCCAATATTGTCGGATAATTCAAAAAATTTGCGGGTTCAAGTAAGCTTTAGGGGGCGCCTCGATCGATGGTATATGAGAAAAAAAAAAATGCTTACCAACTTCACCGCGCCCACAGCAGCAGCAGCCCAACAGACGTTTTTTCCTCTTCCTTCTTTTTTATATACGAAAGCTCATTTCGGCCTTTCGATCACCGAAAAATTTTCTCATTCAGAAATTAAGTTGAAATCTTGTTGAAAAAATAAAATAAAAAAGAAATAAAAATGTACAATTCCGAATATGAAGCTTCAGTGATTTCTCCAATGATTTAAGAGAATCGATAATTATTATTTTTTGTCTCGCGTTGATAAAATTCCGCTATTATATTCTTCGGCAGCTGATAACGAGACTATCGAAATGTCCGATCGATACGAGCCTCTTTTCTCTCTCTCTCTTGTGCTTTATCTCTCTCTCTCTCTCTCGAGCTTTTGTCACAGCGACGCTATTTCTCCAGCGTTGGAATCACCGACAGTGCCAGCTTAATCGGGACAGTGTGAGTGCGCGCTTTCGACACGGTTGGGAATTTGTCTATAGTTTGCGATACGCGAAGAAAAAGCGATAACGGATGAGCTTTTCGTGGCTACCTCGACGACCCGGAGTCTTTTGCCTCACTCCGTGGCTCGTATCGAGACTCTCGAGCTTTCCCTCTTTCTCTCTCTCCCTCCTATTCGTCTCTCTCTCTCTCCTATTCGTCGCTCTCTCTCTCTCTCTCCCGCCTATTCGTCCCTCTTTCGCCCTCTTCTTCGTCTCTCTCTCTCTCTCTCTGCTCTTCGTCTCTCCCTCCACTTATACGCGGGGCAATTGCGCGCTTTTCCAGCGCAAGCGCAATCGTAACGTCGATATCGTCTCTCGTGTCTGGCTGGTGGCCGATGAACGGCCCGAGAGCTTTTTTTACCGTCTCTTCTTGTGTGGCTCCTCTTACACGATTTCAATATCTCTCTGCGTGTGTCCTTTCATCCCTTTCGCGTCTATTCTTTTTTTTTTCTTTTTTTTTTTAAAGCTTCTTCCTGATCTCTGTTTGAATGTTTATTCTCCACAATGGCAGGAAAACCAAGAGAAAGATTCGAAAAATTTATTCCTCCACACTCGCCAAACTGGACCAAGTGAATAATTTTTTTTTTTTTTTTTTTTACGGTTCTTTCTTGACCTCTGCTCTCTCTTCGTGCTGACAAAAGAGACGAGAATCTCTGCTCGACTGAAAATTCGAAAAATTTATTCCTTGGCACTCGCGACTTGTCTAAAAAAAAAAAAAAAAACAAAATAAACAAAAAAAATATCAAAGACGATTCAACGCAACCGGATGAGCTTTGATCGTGATTCTTTGTGACTCCGTTATAATAGAGCTAACTGAGAGACCTCGTGAATGATGAGAATTTGAGGGTCCAGATGAGCGAGTCTCTGCGAAGAAAACGTGAAAGTGAGTCTGCGGCATCGATGTCGCTCGGAGCCAAATTATCGAGAAGGAAAATTCAATTCAAGTCTCAGACGTGTCTCGGATCTCGTAATATCGTCTTCCTTTTCTTCTAGCAACTGCATTGGAGTCTGATATTCATTTTATTCTTTGATATTTTTTTTTCCTCTCTCTCTCTCTCTCTCTCTCTTCGTCTCGCTGAATCGATAAATAATTGATTTTAGAGATGGAGGCGAGTTGGTAGAGCTCGAGGAGGCTCGATAAAGGGCGATGAGTCATGAACGATTCTCAAATTATTTCTCACAGACGATTTTTTCAATCTCGCATCTTTTTTGTGTTTCTCACATTTTTCTTCTTATTCTCCCATCAGCCTCTGTGTGTTTGGTCATTTATCGAATCATGCTCTCCATCAGGATTATTTTTTTATCCCATTTTTTAATTTTTTTTAACAGAATTTTCGTCACGAAATATTTTGTGTGTACTTTTTATTTATTTATTTATTGAAACGGAAGTTTCTTCGAAGATGCTTTGGCTGACTAGAGTTTAACGACTCGTGGACGCGAGACGAGAACTGGCCCGTAAATCCTCACGAGAAATGCCCTCGATGATGACTCGAGTATCGTAATATACAAACATTGCAAATGTATATGTATATATATATATATATATATATATATATATATATATATATTCATATATATATGTAGATATATATATGTATATGTATGTATATATATATATGTATATATATGTATATTTATATAATATGAATGCTCCCAGAGCCCCCTTTTCAAGAGCCGCGCCTAATTAAACGACTTCCGGTTTGTTTGTTTGTTTTTTTTTCGCCATAGACAATTATCCTGACGTATTTCTGCAGCTCTGTCGTGTCGAGATGATTTTTATTCACTCTATCGAGTACTAAATTTCGTTATATATATATATATATGTATATATGGCTATTTATGTAGTTAAACAATAATTAGTTTTATTAAAACTTTTTATTCCCTTAGACCTTGGTGGTTAGCAAAGTCGAGAGAGCCCGTCACCATCTGAAAGTGAAATTAGAATATCCAAAGCCATTTTTGTTTGTTTTTAAATCTCTTCACCTTTCCTTCACCTCGTGTAATAATCTCTAAACTACGAATGTACGATATTGGGAATTGACAAGAGTCGCCATGTGCGCCTCTATCGGACGAAAAATTCAACTACTCGCTCGCGATTAATGCAAAATTTAGAATAATTTTTTTTGAAAAAATCAACATTTCGAATGATATTGTATAATATTAAAAAAACATCGTACATTTGGGTTCGATGTCGATTTGTCAGTGATTTTTAATCAATGATTCCCAATATCGTACCATGCAAAAATGTAAAATAGAGAAAGAGAAAAAAGCTGTGTTTTTTTTTTTTTTTTTTTTCATTGTAAAAGAAAACGTGCAGAGAATTTTATGTAAATTATATATAAGCTTCCGGATGTGTGAACTTTGAACCGAGGCTTGTTTATGAGACTTTTAAGACTATCGGAATATCGATGGGATAGAAAGATAAAGAAAAGAAAGAAAGAGAACGCGTAGGAATTCTTGTGATGGAGCAAAGGAATAGTTATTGCAGCGAGAGGCTCGTGTAGATTAGCTCGGGCGCCGGAAAATACACTTTGCGCTTTGTGCTGCGACTGACATGTGTATATATAGGTATATGCACGAGTATATATATGTATATATAGACACAAAAGTGAAGACAAGCTGAAATGCCAGTGTTTTTTCCACAACTTACGAGCTACATGACAAATAACACGAGTATGTGCGCATTGAACTTTCCCAATGGAGGATTTGCTCTCTCTGGTACTTGAGATTATCGCCACTATATCATCTTGGCCTGTCTTGTTTGCCATCAACGTGAAAAACACCACAACTGAGTTGAAACAATCGATTATTATTCACCACGCGTTTTCTTTCTGTATTATGGACGAGGCACACGCATGCTTCAGACCCGAAAAAGCAGACAAGTCAGCTGATTGAAATGTTTGTACTCACCGAAAAAAATAAAAAAAATAAAAAAAATAAACAGATGGTCGATTGTGCCACGCGAGAGCAAATGAGGCAGGACCGTGGCTTGTTTAACGGAGCGTCGATCGTTCCGGCCCTACCCTCCTGTCGCCATCTTTGATACGATTAAACTGTACACACGCACACACACGCGCACGCACACACGCTGTTGCACACATCGGCAAAGAACTTTACTGGCACACATGCTCGACCTGGCGCTCTCAAGTCGATGTTACGACACGGAATTGGCCCTCTGGAGGGGTAGATTTGTGAATAAAATGTAACTCGGTGATATATCTCGTAATTTTGTTGTTATCACCGATTGTTCTGTGATCTACAGACGGTAATACAACAATCTTTACGACCGCGTTCTACATTACCAACAGATGGACTTTGATGATCGCGTTGGTGCGCATGCGTAAGATTTTTTGAAAATTATTCTTTTGAAATTTGTCACTTCCTCTCGCTCAAGTTAATTAGTTGGTTAATCAATAACTCTTTTACAGGATCGATTTCGAAATGCTTTATCGCAGTGAGATGTAAGACCGGAAGTCTTCTAGAGTAGAGTAATCTACAATCGTTTTATTTCATAAAAATAGCCATGCGAGCACTTTTGCATGAATTGCATTAGAAACAAACAAAATAGCGAAATAGCGATTGCTCGTCAAGAGGCAAAGATTTATCGGCAAAACGGAGATTGCTCGCAAAGAGTTTCTACATCGGAATGGCAAAAGATTGCGCCACCGTGCTGGACCAAAACGTGATGCTGTTCTACATTTTTAAGTAAATTCGTAACCTCGAATATCGTTTAAATTTCGAATTAACCGACAATTTCCGGTCTCCTCCTAATTCATGAGAAGATTCTCAACAAATGGAGAATAATTTTGTGATCAAAGAATTATGACATTTTTAAAATTGGAACGTTGCCGCTAGATGGCGACATTTCTCCCTCTCGTTCCACACACATATACACCAAGTTGTATTATATATATCTTATCCTAGGTATCCGCAAGAGACAGCAAACTCACACATGCGCACAAGTGAACACGCAATCCATTCGTTAGGCAACGGGGATCGGCCGCGATGCGGCCAACACAAATACAGTTGGCAGTGCAGGCAGTGTGGCGGCCGAGTGTGGCCACGCCGGGCCCGGTTTTGCCGATTAGATATCATTTTTTATTCTTTTCTTTCCCTTGATCGTACACGCATCAGTTGTTCGAATCCGCATTTTATCGTAAGCGCTACGAACGAGCCTCACAATCAGTGAGAGAGAGAGAGGGAGAGAGAGAGAGAGAGGAAAGAGAGGGCGCTGCGCAGAAAAGAGGGAGAGAGCAAGTTCGACGGGAAAAGTTTTTGTTTCTCGCGTCTATACCCGGGAAGACGCTTCGTCACGATCTACTCGTTCTTCGCCTTGTCCCGGAAACGACTCGCGGGAGAAGAGATACACATTTCACCGTCGGTATAAGCGCAAAACGGAGTAAGACTCACTCTATATAAAGAGAAGAAAAAAAAAAATCTTTATAAAGCGCGTTGCTGGCGCGCGCGTCACTTGACGTTTGTTTGTTTCATGACGATTGTTTGTGTATCGAGACTCGATATATTTTGGCATTTTGTGCTCGCATTCGTTGCGTTAACCCTTGAATTTACTTCAATTATAATAAAACGAATCTTTTCTCTCTCAATATAACGTAAATTCTCGGCGTGTGTTATTACTTTAATCTACATCTATAGATCGAGCATTTTTTTTTGTCTTTTGCTCATATCGCGTGTGGCCACCAGTTGCGTGTTGCATAACGTCTGCCGAGAGAGTATAATCGCGCGTTCTGTTTTTCCTCTGCAACACTATCGCCCCCCCGCGGGATAACTCTGCGTCAGGTGCATATCTAGTTCATGGGGTGTCTGCCCGCCCCTAAACCGTGCTAAAGCGCGCCCGCGTGTGTGCTTTTAATTATATAGATATTCTCGCCGTTTTTTTTTTGCCCGAAGACCTTTTTTTTGTGCTACGAAAACAGAACAAAAGAAATATAATTCTCGTCTTTCGGTGAGTGTTTTTTTTTTCGTTTTTTTTTCTCCAATTGTTACATCGACCATGTAATTTTGTAAAATTATTTATCACGTTGTATTCTCGATACAGAGTAGAAATTTGAAATTCGCGCTGGCTTTTCTCATCATGTAAAAATGACAAATTGATTTTGATCCAATGCGACGAGAGAATTTTTGTCTCAAGCATCGAATAAAGATTTTTATCGACAATTTTCTCGCCGAATGGCAAAATTTGCCTCTAAATGTCTTTTTTTTTCTCTAATTGTTACATCGACCATGTAATTTTGTAAAATTATTTATCACGTTGTATTCTCGATACAGAGTAGAAATTTGAAATTCGCGCTGGCTTTTCTCATCATTTAAAAATGACAAATTGATTTTGATCCAATGCGACGAGAGAATTTTTGTCTCAAGCATCGAGTAAAGATTTTTATCGACAATTTTCTCACCGAATGGCAAAATTTGCCTCTAAATGTCTTTTTTTTTCTCTAATTGTTACATCGACCATGTAATTTTGTAAAATTATTTATCACGTTGTATTCTCGATACAGAGTAGAAATTTGAAATTCGCGCTGGCTCTTCTCATCATGTGAAAATGACAAATTGATTTTGATCCAATGCGACGATAGAATTTTTGTCTCAAGCATCGAATAAAGATTTTTATCGACAATTTTCTCGCCGAATGGCAAAATTTGCCTCTAAATGTCTTTTTTTTTCTCCAATTGTTACATCGACCATGTAATTTTGTAAAATTATTTATCACGTTGTATTCTCGATACAGAGTAGAAATTTGAAATTCGCGCTGGCTCTTCTCATCATGTAAAAATGACAAATTGATTTTGATCCAATGCGACGAGAGAATTTTTGTCTCAAGCATCGAGTAAAGATTTTTATCGACAATTTTCTCACCGAATGGCAAAATTTGCCTCTAAATGTCTTTTTTTTTTTTTTTTTGTATTACGTGTAAATAATAACATTTAACAAACTTTACGACGAATTTATTACCGAATTTTGCTAGCATTTTATTATTATTTTTTTTAATAACGTTACGATCATTAGGAAAGATTTTCTTTGATATTTACAATGTGTTATAGCTGCCGTAAATTAACGAACGATGTGCGCGTGAATATCAATTCACACACACTCAACTATATATATATATATATAGATAATTTGCGGATAATTTATAACGTTGCTCCGTCCAAGTTGCGACGACAAAACGCCTTTTTACGTATATATATATATATATATATATATATATACAGAGACGTATTTAATGGACTATACGCGCGTCTATAGATAGACAAAGTAATCAATATTCTTCACTCTTTGCCGCATTGGAGCATAAATGTGTAATATAGCATGAAAAATAATAATAATAATAATAGGGCAAAAAAAAAGCCTGCGAAGAAACATAAGAAAAAGCGACTCGCTAAGACATTCTGAGTGTTAGACGTACGAAGAGTAAGTGTGTACGTGCTGCTCTCTTGGGGCGAGAAAACAGGTTCGAAATCGGTTCGTTCTATCAGCTGGTGAGAGAACTCTCTGTTGAAAAACAAAACTATCGAGCGAAGAGATACGAGAATCGCGCAAACTTGGAAAGTTGTCGCAATTTTATTAATCGCGGCAAAGCTTTTAAATAATAATAATAATAATAATAATAAATAGAAGTTATGTGAATAAAAATAAAACGATCAATCTATACAAAGAGCATCATTCCGCAGATATGGGCAAATTGCTATACATTAATTTCCCCATCCATAAATATTATAAAAAGCTTCAGTTTGGATATAAAATTTTTATCTGAGCTTCAGAGTAAGGGGAAAGTTTTAATTTAAAAAATTCTGATTCGGCATAGATTTCTCGATGTATAATAAAAAGCTTGAGTTTGGAGATGAAATTTTATTCTCACCTTTCGATTAAGAAGAAAATTTTAATTAAAAAAATTCCAGATCCTGCGTAAGCTATAGAGAGAAAAATCGTTGAAATTTGGAAAGTTGCATAAAATTTTACGATTCGGAAAGTTTAATTTTATAAATTGTGGAAAAACGATTAAATGAATGAAAAAAATAAATAGATAAAATGATCCATAAAATAAAATTAAAATTACTACTAAATAAAAAACATAAAATGACTCTCCATATTTCGAATAGTCCATAAGCAAATTGTTATAAAAAAAAATCTCTAAATAAAAAGCTTGAGTTTCCATCTAAATTAAAGGTCGACCTTTTCACCTCTGCATAAAAGTTATTTTCCGAATTTCCTATACCAAAAGTATTGATAACCCGACGGATAACTGTATCTGCCAGATAAATCCCAGTGAAGAAATCTGGCATAAGATTTAAGTCCGAACTTTAGATTGAGTTAAGAGCAATCTTGTGACTGAGCAAAAAAAAAAATCGGATCTTGCACAGGCCAGAGAGAAAAGAGAGAAGAATTTTTTCAAATTTGACAAATTGATTACAATTTTATTTATAAATCGCAGTAAAAAAGATTTAAAAAAAAAAGACCATGTGGATAAATAAAACGATCGAGTCCGTGTGAATTTTTTATACGAAAAGCCTATAGGGCAAATTTACTATAAATATATACACATTTTCGTATTTGATTGTGAAACTAAACACGCCGGTGAATCGTTAACTGTGACAAAACCATCGGCGAGAGAGAGAGAAAGAGAGAGAGAGAGAGAGAGAGAGAGAGAGAGAGAGAGAGAGAGAGAGAAAGAGAGAGAGAGAGAGCGAGCGAGAGAGAGAGAGAGAGAGAGAGAGCGAGAGAGCGAGCGAGAGAGAGAGAGAGAGCGAGCGAGAGAGAGAAAGAGAGCGAGCGAGAGAGAGAGAGAAAGAGAGCGAGCGAGAGAGAGAAAGAGAGCGAGCGAGAGAGAGAGAGAAAGAGAGCGAGCGAGAGAAAGAGAGAAAAGGCGCAATACAGAGGCTATGAATTTACTCCTAATGGCTCTTCTTCACGAGTCCATCGCAATAATTCATATTCTCATAAATAGTATAACATTTAATGACATGTAAATGTTGGTATGACGAAGCAAGGTGAAACGAGCTCACCAATACCGATTAAATTGCCTACATTCAGCGATCGATGTCCATGCATACATTTTGCAATTTTCTCTTTACCGTTACGATATCTTTTCCGTCCTCTCGCAATGTCACGATATTTTTAACGTGGAAACGAAATTTTTGTTTTTTCTCGTAAATTTTTAATCGTAAATTTCTTTTAACTTACGTTTAACTTTAACTTCTTTTATCTTTAGTTTGATCGAATTTGCGATTGCGAAAGTCAATCTAGTATAAAATTTATATTCACACTTTAGATTAAATTGAATTTATGGGCTAAAAAATAGTTTTGAGTTTGACAAATAATTTTTTAAATTAAAAATTTAGGCAATTTGTGAAGAGGAGAGTGTGGTCGAAGAGGGCGTAAAAGATATTATCGAAGAAAGGGAAGAGATGGGAGTCGCGTGCCGGAACAACCACGAGAGTTTTATTGCGCTCCGGACCACGTGGGTCTCGCCAGCTGGTCACTGGCGCTTTCTCTCTCTCTCTCTCTCTCTCCCAACCTTTTGTTTTCGTTCTTTTTTTTTTTTTTCGCCACTAAGTCGTGTTTGTACACGAGCGATGAGAGAGGGGAGGAGATGAGAGAGACAAAGGAACCCGAAACTATTTCAGTCTCTCGCGAGCACTCGGCAAAAAAATACGTCATCCACGTTTAAAAGAATCTCTGCCTACAAGTTTATTTTGTACACGAGAGTTAACGAATTGAGGAAATAAATCATTGTTTTCTCGATTTTAATGGAGAAACTCTCCAACTCGCATATATATATCTATCTATATATTATCTATCTATATATAAGTGTGTATATATATATATATGTGTGTACAAAAGAAAATTGTAGAGATCCTTTTAAACGTGCACGAAGTATTTTTTTTACCGAGTGCCCCCAAGAGACTGAAATATATAGATTGAAAGATTGGAAAAGATTATAATGATAAAAATCGATCATTATAGACGAGAACCACGCGGAATTTTTTCCAATCTTCCCTTCTTCAAACTTCTCTCTCTCTCTCCCAATTTTTTTCTCTTTCTGTGCCGTGTGCACTCCTGCTGTTATGCCGCGCGCTTTGCTCGTAACTTTCGTATATTACAATAATAAATATCGAATGCGCAAGCGGTAGATAATCCTCGGCGAATTGCTTGCCGGCTTGTGATGGCGCAAAAGCTCACGAGTAATTCTACTAATATACATATATATCTATATATATATATATATACAATAGACATGTGTACAGCGATGGGGTATAAAGTTGCTTGTATTTTTTTCTCCGTTTCTCTTTTCTCGCGCATACGCTTGGATATATATATATATATATCGTAAAGGTGTATAATACTCGCATAGGAATATTGTGCCTCGCGGATTAATTCTTCGGGATCTTTTTTGTTTTTTTTTTTCGTTCGTTTTTTTTTCTTCTTCGTATTTCAGCCAATCCTCTCTTATCTCCATATATCGAGCCTCATTCATAATAGACATCACGCGAGGCTTTCCTCGCGAGGCTTCATTTATAGTGCATAGAGCTCGCATCTTGGCTCGAATAATACAAACTTTATCTATATGAATTATTAAAAGCACTTATGGAAAATTAATCGGTGCAATAATTTATTGAAAAAAAAAATATATATATATATATATAAAATATCAGTTAATATGCAAATAAATTTTATCAATGAATTATTAATATTTTGAATGTTATTATTTATAATTTTATATTTTATGGATAAATTAGTAAATTATATATATATATATATATATATATTTTTTTGTGTGCGAAATAGTATATGAGATTGAGAGACACTGCAGAGGCTTGCATGAGTTTCATTAATCTGGCCGCGCCTGGACTCTCATCTCTCCCCCTCTTTCTCTCTTTCGTATAATAATAACGGACCCTACATGTGCAACTTCTAGCAAGCTCGAGTCCAGAAATCCCAACCTGCGTTTCTACATACATATATATATATATATAGGACATCATGGATTTATATGTATGTAGAAACGCAGGTTGGGATATATATATACATTTATATACATATATATGTATATAAGTATACAAGTAACATAGTATGGCGATACATGAGGTTCATATACACGAACAAACTGCCATATCTGCATGATACACCACGGGTGAAACTCGCCCACAATATTCCTAAAAGTACTCTCTTACGAGCATGAGAGTTCTATATATATATGATATTTTGTAGGCTTAGGTGGTTTCCTCAATTTCGCAGTTTCATTTCGCAACTCTCATTCCGGGTTTGTAATACGAATTTTTTGACGAAAATTTTGAATTTTTTTTTTCTCTTTACAATAACTAAAAGAAAAATCGATGAAAAAAAATCCAATCGAACAAAAATATTATTTTCTGTGTTAAATTTTCAATTTTTATAATTGAAGCGTGGCAAGTATATATGCGCGGCTGATTAAAATTTTGAACGTGTTAATTTTTTTTATTTGGTGCACGAATTTTATGGTGAAGAAATTATTATTTCTCGTGGATAATTTTTTATTGATTATAATTGATAAAAATTAATATTTCATCGTGATAAAATGAATTTTTACACATTGGCAAGATTTATCTTTCGCAATGTTGATTTTTCGTGTTAATTTTTTTATTTTTTTTATTTGGTGCACGAATTTTAGGCTGAAGAAATTATTATTTCTCGTGGATAATTTTTTATTGATTATAATTGATAAAAATTAGTATTTCATCGTGATAAAATGAATTTTTACACATTGGCAAAATTTATCTTTCGCAATGTTGATTTTTCGTGTTAATTTTTTTATTTTTTTTATTTGGTGCACGAATTTTAGGGTGAAGAAATTATTATTTCTCGTGGATAATTTTTTATTGATTATAATTGATCAAAATTAATATTTCATCGTGATAAAATGAATTTTTACACATTGGCAAAATTTATCTTTCGCAGTGTTGATTTTTCTATCCTTCCCTCTGTAGGGAAGGATTTCTCTCTATCTCTCTCTTTCGTATGTATACGAAAAGTAGAAACGGACGTACAACCGAGCTATTGCCACGAGTACGAGAGGGGGTGATAATTATTCGTAAGGCAAGCCAACTATTAAATGGTAGCAGAGAGAGAGAGAGAGAGAGAGAGATAAATAAATAAAGAGAGATAGAGGGAGCGAGAGAGAGAGAAAACTCGAGAAAGACCACATAGCTAAAAGCCCGAGAGAAACAGAGAGAGAGTGAGAGAGAGAGAGAGAGGGAGGGAGAGAGAGAGAGAGAGAGAGAGAGAGAGAGAGAGAGAGAAATACTTCTCCATCCCAACATTATACGATCCACCAGCTCATTTCTCAATTGAGATTCATCTATATAGTCCGTGACGTATATAAATACAAGACGATCCAATTAATTACACGTGGATAATACAAATTTTAGAGAATTTTAATTAAATAGAATCAAAAAATTATTTGTCATAAATATTATAATTACATGAAAATTGAAAGAGAAATAAAAAAAATTCTTTATCCTTGATCGTTAAATTAATTAATATAGAATATAATATGCTCATAGTATTTCTTCATGGGGCTTCTAAAATTTCAGGATTCGTTCACGAGCATATATTAGGAGGGTTTTGATCGTTAAGGAGTACTTAAATCGAAGGTATAGAATTATAAGTTGTATGGACAGAGTCTCTCGTTTGCCTCTCGCACCGGTAAAATTCACCTCTGCTATATACACCGCATCATACTGTGTTATATATATATATATACACACACATATATATATATATATATATATATATATATATATATATATATATATGTGTGTATATTTGTTGTTTCTCTCGCGACGACGACGACAACGACAACGAAACGGCAAACGACTGTACTTTCCCACGGCTCAACGGGGTTTCGAGTCCGTCGACGTTTGGCACTCTCCTCGTCCTCTTCACCGAGAGAAGACCTCCGCACGCTTGGAATTAAATTAACGAGTCGAATTTTCGTGTCTGGGGCAGCGTGATTCTCTCTCTCTCTCTCTCTCTCTTTCAGTACAAATTAAATTCTCTTAGGCATCGTTCGTCTCCATACCCCTAAGAATATTATATGACAAATAACGCTTACATTGTGATTAATATCAACAATTTATCGTGAAATTAATAATGCTGTTTTTTTTTTTTTTTATGATTAAAAAAGTGAAATTTTACGAGCTTCATTAATAATGCAGATGTACATATGTTTGGGGTTCGTTGATAATGATGACTCGATCGGTAGCTGATAAAATGTTTTTTTTTTGCATTCATTAATCTTGGTAATTGCATTCGTCTCTGGACGTCATCGGGCCTTTTTGCCCCTCTCCTACCCCCGTCTCTCTCTCTCTCTCTCTCTCTCTCTCTCTCTCAAATTTCTCACGAGCGTCAGTAGTTTCGTGATAATTAAAAAAAAAAAATTTAATCACCTGAAAGTCTCGTTACACGTGCTGAAAAATTATCCACGTAACAGAGAAAGAGAGAAAGAGAGAGAGAGAAAAGTCGAAAGATTTCTTAGTCATTTAATAAGTGCTCGTTGAAATTATGCCCCGAGGTTCTTCTGCATTTTACTCTCGTTTCTTCCTAGCTCATTTTCCCTCGACCAAGTGAGAAACAGCGAGAAAGAGAGAGAGAGAGAGAGAGAGAGGGGGAGGGGGATCATCGACGTGTGAAGCTCTCTTTTTCTCCAGGGACAGCTCACGAAGAGACGAATTAAAGCATCATTAGAGTCGCGCTGCTGTCAGTCAGACGAGAGAATTTGTTCATCTCGGTATGAAAAAAAAAAAAAAAAAAAAAAAAAAAAAAGAATAGATAGACGTCGAGAGATGATGTATATTATAGGGTTATATCTTGTGCTCTCGTAGCTGCTCATCTTGTATAATTTTTCTTTCGTATGCTGCAGCAAGCATAAAAACAAACTGTATAGCTATAGCTTGAAAGTATAACTATATATACCTATATCTTGAAAGTATAACTATATATACCTATATCTTGAAAGTATAACTATATATAGCTATATCTTGAAAGTATAACTATATATAGCTATATCTTGAAAGTATAACTATATATAGCTATAGCTTGAAAGTATAACTATATAGTTAGTATGGATACAGCAGCTTAGTTAAAACTATATACAATATTAATCGTTTCGATGAAGTTGACCAAAATAGGATATTTTTCGAGAACACTTTACTATAGCGGATAGAGTTGAGAGGTCAGTTTCATGGTAAAATTGAACATGATTCAAGGGGCTAAGTCATGGATTTAACTGAGTTAAAGCTCTCTTAAGACTGGTGAGAGGGTGTTAACCTTTTGCCTCTTGGAACATAGGCCACTTCTATCTATATACACACACACACACACGTATATATATATATGTATATATATATATAGAGAGAGAGAGAGAGATGGCGTATGTTCCAAGTATACATATATATACATTAAATGGCCGAACAGGTGAGTATCTATATATTAGCTTCTACTATATATATAAGATCTATAAAATCAAAGATGGATATGTTCACTCCTACGCCATTAAATGCTGACTCGTGCATTAAATCTTCCCCCATATATCATACAACAGTACCGATACTAAGTACTCGACCATAAGGGCACGCGTGATACGCGATCATTCTTCTTCTTCTTCTTCTTCGCCCACAGACGATTCAATTTTACAACTACCACAGGCACACACAGATACACACTAAAATAATCCTCGATATTTCGACCCATCAATGTGATTTTCAGAGAGTTAAAGCTTTGCCAAACGATCCAATGAATTCTCGTCGTTTCAATGATCGTGACAATCTATCATGATTCTTCGTTTTCTCGATCAAAAACTCGTCGATTTTCATGTTTTTCGGGATATACACATATATATATATATATATATATATATATATATATATATATATATATATATATATATATATCCGGAAATACATGAAAATCAACGACTTTATATATACATATATATACCCCAAAATACATAAAAATCCACGAGTTTATGATTGAGAGAAAGAAGAATCATGATAAATTCATCATGCAGGCTTTGTGCCAATTTCATTTACAAATCTCGGTTATCCTAAAATAATAAAAATATATATATATATATATTATTTTAGGACCTGCTTTAGGACCCCTATTTTAGGATTTTATCCTAAAATAATAAATAAATATATATATTTATTTATTTATTTATTTATTATTTTAGGATAACCGAGATTTGTAATAGAAATTGGCACGAAACCTGCAGACATAATCAGTTTTAATGAGTGGCCCACGCGACTCTCATACACATTCAGACGTTCATCTTCTTCTATTCCTCTTTATCTTCTTCTTCTTCTTCCTTTTCTTATTTTCATGTCTGAATTGATGTATGTTAGCGCCGAGAGCAATTGATAGGGGCTCCGTGAAATTAACTCCAACTGAAACTGGCTGTGCTCTCTTATACATATATATATACTTTCAAGGTAGACTCGATTAATCGTTATAATTCGAATTAAATTAAAATTAAATAAATGCATTATTGAATTATTTGTGTCGCATACTTGGTTTGAAAATTGATCCATTAATACGGGAAAGCTCGTTTCTATTATTTTCAATAATACATATATAATGTATCCATCAAAATTTATTCTACTCACTAATTTGGTCAATATAATTTTATTTTATTTTTAAGATTCAAATGAAGTTCACTTGACATAACGAATAAAATATATTTCAACGAATGCACCCGTACACACTGTTTCAAGTTGATTTCTTGGTGCATTATATATATATATATATATATATATATACAATTCACCAAGAAATCAACTGTATATATATATATATATAATATGTGCGCGCGTGTGTGTGTGTGTACTTGCGGCCATAGCAACTGGACTCTCCTTGGGGCCCACATAAATCAGAAACTCTCAGGTTGAGTCAGAGAGAGATCGAGAGAGAAGGAGAGCTTGTACTTGTAGCTCGCCACGACCACAAAAATCTAGATACAATAACGGGTGTCCGCGAAACTCTAACAAGAGAGAGAGAGAGAGACCCTTTTGTTGTTTGTCCTGTTTACTCCTCAAATTCTCTCACGGAGGAGATCGAGACCACGAAAAAAAAATCCCTACAAAAATTACGTATACGATATCGAGTGAGAGAGAGAGATCGAGAGAGAGAGAGAGAGAGACTTTTTTAGGCTCGTTTCCTCCTACGTTTTAAACGGAGTTGAAATTCTCCTTGCCCGATGTTAAAACTGTATAATAAAAAATTGAACCAGGTTTCAGCCACGTCGGTGGAAACGTTAGTCATGTTTACTTCTCAAGTTCTCGTACAGAAAAGCTCAAGATAACGAAAAAAAATAAAAAATAAAAAACCCTAAAAAAATTACGTACGATATCGAGAAACCGCAGATTGTATCACAGCTGGGCTAAGAGAGCAAAAAAGAGATTTCTCGCGGCAAGAGAGGTGTATATATACATATACACTATACGTACGGTGTATATATATATATATCTATATATACATATACACTATACGTACGGTGTATATATCTATATATATCTATATATACATATACACTATACGTACGGTGTATATATCTGTATATATATACTATACGTACGGTCGATATATATGCACCTCGAGAGATTCTCGACCGCAAAACACTCTGATGGACAATGTCACGGGGTAACTGGCCGTGGCTCGCCTCGCCATTTTAACACGATTTACCAGCAAGAAAGACTCGCGAGCGTGTCGGAAGTCGATTTTTCGCGTCGAGTGACTTGCCTAAAAAAAAAATTTGTTTTTTTTCTTCTCATCATCAATCATTTCAAAGATCCAATTTCGCGAAAACTTTTAATACTTTATGAGCTTTTGTCGCTAAATAATAATATCAGTGTGGAATTTTTGAAAAATATATTTAAAAAATTGCAATAAAAAGTAGAGGCCGGAAGTTAAGATTCTCCGATAACTTCCGGAAAAGTGGTCGGATTCGTCGCATGTATATATATATATAAGAGAAAAAAAAAGATCGACGGGTGTGAGAGAGAATAAAATGGAAAAAAAAGGCCACCAAGACTATGGAGCTTCGAGAGTGCGGATTGCATAACGAGAAGGAAGAGCTGCAGAGTTGAATCTTTGGCGAGAGAGCCAACTAGCAGCAAAGCAGAGGCAAAGGCTTTGGGCGGCTTCATCTCGTGGCTCAGCGAGAGTATGAGAGGAAGACGCCCGTGTGTCTGAACGTTGAGTTTGAGAGAGTGAAAATCCAGACTATATATATTTATACTCTCTCTCTCTCTCTATATATATATATATATATATATATATATATATATATATAATATGAGCAAGATGAGAGATATTATATATATATATATGAGCAAGCTGAGAGAGATCGAGTTCTCTTGAGGCCAAGTCGATGAGAACCTCTGCACCGTGTACCGGTTGTTCCACCCATGGAATGCGGACCGTCGTTGTCTATATATATGTGCACTGGCAACACGGCCACTATATATATATATATATATATATATATATATATATATATATATATATATATATATATATATATACATGCACATGCGAGACAGTACCGAGTCTATGAGTAGGTACACGGTAGATAAAAATATATAATACACATATATGGGGCATTTCATGCCGAACAAAATCTGACAATATCTCAGATGTACCTCGATAATTTTTTTGACACCGACGTACTTGTAAAAAAAAAATAAGTCCCTGATTTTTTTAAGATTTTTGTTACACCCTCGGGCATATCTTGAAATATAATTTTCATCAATTTTTTTCAAAAATCTGAAGCGAAAAAAAAAACATTCGGATGAAATCTGATGAAATATTTGGAAAAAAAAAAAAAATAGTATAGAATTAGAGCAAAAAAAATTTAGTATTGCCAATCGTTGAATGGAGAGGGAAAAAAAATTGTCACATCGAAATGAAATGATGCGAAAAGATGCAAAGAAATAACAAAAAATTATCCATGAATGAGAAATTCGAAGGTTTAAATTTTCCTCGGTTTAAATAATTGAAAATGATGAAAAACTGAAAGGAAAGGGCAAAGGGAGAATTGATAGTCGAATGTCTCGCGAGATATTTAGGAGCTATTCAAGTGAAGACAATCGAGGGAAGTCTCCACGTCCCATAAATATTTATTAAAGGGATGATACACCCAAGCATCAGGGAGTCGGTTATTATGCACTCGCCCTGTATGTAAATCCTTGTCCGGGTGCTCGAGACCATGTGCTTAGCATAACGGGCTAACCCGAGAGCTCGGTAGATTTCGAGGGCGACATCACGAGAAAATAGAATGATAAGAAGAATCTGTTTTTCTCTCTCTCTCTCTCTCTCTCTCTCTCTCTCTCTTTCTTTCTCTTTTTCTCTCTCTCTCTTTCTCTTTTTCTCTCTCTCCCTCTCTCTCTTTCTCTTTTTCTCTCTCTCTCCCTTTCTCTCTTTCTCTTTTTCTCTCTCTCTCCCTCTCTCTCTTTCTCTTTTTCTCTCTCTCCCTCTCTCTCTTTCTCTTTAACTCTCTCTCTCCCTCTCTCTCTTTCTCTTTTTCTTTCTTATCCCCCCCCCTCTCTCTGTCTCTCTCTCTTTTTTTTGTATTGTTCCCTTTCTCTTTCTCTTTGAGTCTCTCTTCTTCCCTTCCCCTCTCTGTCACATCAGCAGGTGACGATGATTTTACACCACTCGTAGAATGCAAATTTTTCGCCTCGGACATGTCCAAATGCGCTCGTAAACTCGACGATTTAGAGTAATTCAGCGAGACGGGAATATAAAAATGTAAATAAAAATTCTAGCAACTCGCAGGTGTAGAAAAAAAAATGTTAAAATTTTGGGAGGATGTCGGTGAGGTCACAAAGGACTAAGATCGTTGAATTTTTATTTAACCCGATTCGAGATTGAAATCTATACTCGACGTAAATCTCCCCTGAATTAATTTCTTGGATGTTAAAAAATAAAAAAATAAAAAAAAATCGTCATTTCATTTATTTATTTTTTTTAGCCTGCCTGCATTGGTTTTAATTGCAGAGGCAGATGTGGCTGAAGTCTGCGAGACCGGAAAAGGAAGATTATTTTGAAAATATGGCGGCGGGAACTTGTCCAGAGGATTAGGGAGAATCAAGGAAATAATTAACGAATAAGAGCAGCCCAAAAAATCAGGTAAATTAAATTCTTTGTATAATAATTAAATCTACTTTTTCGTTAAAATTGAATACATTTGTTTTTTTTTTGTTAATTTTGAGTTAATTAAAAATTTGAAAATTAAATAAATAAAAATATTTAAAAAATAAGCGAGCTACTGACACCGCATCGCGAGTTTCATGGATTGGGAGACGTGGCCATGAATTTCCAAGTCTCGAAGAAAACGATGCATATCTAATAGAGTATATATATACTCTATTAGATATGCATCTATATATATATATATATATATATATATATATATATATATATATATATATATATCTGAGCTAAAAAGCGCATCGACAGTATTGTCGTGGCCGATAATCTCCGTTCTCTCGGCATAACTTTCCAGTTACACTTTTCACTTTTTGCCCTCCATGTACGTGGTCATATATACATATATATATATATATAAATAGCACCACGAGCCTGAAATTCCAACGTTTTTTTTTCCTTTCGATCGATTTGACTTTTCCAATAGTTTGAGGCGAGAAAAAAAAAATTAAAAGGAATTCGAGGACTGCGAACGACCCTTGACCGGCGTGTTCACCCTTTTTCACCTCGTGCTATACCTCACTAAAATTCCTTTGATATTGTACAAAGATATATCAGCAAGCTATTCGGATACGACGTATTTTCACAAATTAAAAAAAAGTGTTTTAGTTTTTTTTTTTTTAATTTTTTCTTTCGAAAGTTCAAAAATTTCCATAAAAAATATGCAAATCGTATTTTTCTCAGACGATTGAGATTAATCATGACACTTATTTGCTTCTCTTCCTATTTATGATTTCTCCCATCTTTCTGTCACGCGTTATTTATCACAAAAATCATAACTTACGCCTCGGACTCGCGTTTTATCTCTCTCTCTCTCCCTCTCTCGAGTTGTTATTATATGCGCGTCTTATCGCTCGCTCGTTCGATCTCTCGCCAATACAAGAAAACGTTCCAAACAAGAAAGACATGATCGAAGGGAAAGGCATGAATTTAATAAACCACAGCCTACTGTTTGGCAACAAGTCCGACATTTTACGAAGAATATGCACAGAGAAAGAAGAGAAGAGCGAGAAGGAGAGAGAGAGAGAAGGAGGGAAAACAAGAAACGATCGAAAGAAACGAGAAATTCTTGTAAGCGCGCGGTGTTGACTGTTTTTACTGTCGAATAAGGATATTATTGTCGATTGTTCTCCGAGCTGGCCATGGCACGGTCACTTTTATGGCAAGGACTAGTCAACTCTTTTAGCGTATAAGGTTGAGTGTACCAGTAAATGAACACTGAGAATACAACATTTCCTGACTGACTGATTCATCATATCGCCCAGCCCAAACCATTGGACTTGGAAATATGAAATTTTGTCAGTAGTTTTATTTTATAATGTAGAGACTCACGATGAAGGGATTTTACCGAAATTCAACCCTTAAAGGGGTAAAAGATTTATTTAATTTTGATTCAACGCGAACAAAGCCACGCGACGAGTAGCTGGTATATATATATATATATACTAGCTGCTATATATATAGTGATACTATTTGAATACTATATATATAGTTAATTCGCTGGTACACTCCGCTTACCCCGTTTATATGACGTTTATTCTCATCTCCCATCAAATTGATGACCGAAAAAACTCATCTCGAGATCACCTTACAAATTATCATTTTTTCTCTTGCCTCGATCACGTACGAATATCAAAATTTTCGCTAATAAATATTTTTTCTACTGACGAGAATCAGCTAATGAATTTTTGCTGCGAACAAACTCTAGAAAAAATCCTTAAAGTCCGACGGTCAGTTTGGACGTAAAATATGACAGGACATGTCTCGTATTATAGCTCGCAAAGATTGCTCGACTCGTACACACGTGGGCGAGATATGATCTGGTCCTTCCCTCGGATTTTATTGACTAATCAGCACCGATTAATAATACCAATGTGTATATATATATATATAGTAATGACGCGGGCAGCATCTCAACGCCAAGTAATATATATATATATATAGAAACGACAAATATTGCGTGCTTTTTTATCCATCTAAAAAAAATGTTAATAAACCATTTAGAATAATAAAAAATTCCCCGCAATGCAATATTGTTATACTTGTCAATTATATGAAAATTCATCATCAATATGTAGAATCAATGCAATCAGTTCCACAAATTTAGCTTATCAGTATAATCTGTGAGGTTGAGGTGGAGAGAGGGAGGGGGGATGAATATATTCTTGGGGTGTATCTTGAGAAATGTCTGTGGGCGGTTTAAGGTCATGTAGATATACCATATCGAAGATCTCAACGCGCATCTATATACTATATATATGTAATACATTATATATATATATATGGCTTCTATACGTCTCAGCAGTCCGATTACTCTCGCCCCGACCACCAGAGAGATCCGTATCCGGTAATTAGGCACCTAATTAAGCCGGCTAATTAATCATTGGTAGAAAGGTCTGAGCGCATATACGTGTGCGAGAGTCCCGTAAGGACATTTGCCGGATTGCTCTCCTGCGAGGAAATCCTGCTGCCTATTAAACGGCCTCTCGATCCTTCCAAGTCCCTCCCTCCCACCCTCACCCGCTATATATGTAGTTGCGATATCTCTCTCTCTCTCTCTCTCTCTCTCTCTCTCTCTATATATATATATATATATATATATATATATATATATATATATATATCCCTCTATAGTTGCGATCTCTGACTTGCGAGGGCGCATACACACCTCTTGAATTTACGCTAATGGCGTTTCAACCTCTCAGTCAGTCGATATATATTATTGCGTCTATATATATATATATATATATATATATATATATATATATATATATATATACACGTGCGTGCCTGCGCCGAATAATTTTTTTATTTTTGTCCTCACGAAGAAATTGCTGTATAACCGATGAAAATTCTCATGCGAATGAAATTCTCAAATGAAATTTCAAAGCGTGTCCCGACGCAAGAGAAATTCACAAGCCATATAAGATGTGTATAATTTCTTCTCTTCGATCTTCTCGGAGGATTCTCTCTCACCCACGCTTTAGTAAAATACTCTTGTGTATTATGGCCTGGATGTTGAGATTGTACTTATGTGTGTGTATATATATATATTAGGTATATATGTATAAGGTATACATATATACCTATTAGGTATATATGCACTTTTGTCGAGCTGTAACCGTTAGAATTTCTTTTATTTATTTTTTAACTCTTCAGCTCTCTCGTGTGAGAGTCAGCCGAGAGAGAAAGAGAGAGAGAGAGAGACGATCCGCGGAAATGTGTTTACCTTGTTGGATATGCATAATCGCTTACATGCCACACGTGGTGTCAATTTTTTTTTTTTCTCATCCCTTTTTTCATATCGAGAATTGAATAAATGAACGCGAAAATCAACATTTATTCACACTGAATAAAAATGAATATTTTCAAAATTAATAAAATTAATTAACAAACAAATAAATTTCTCAATTATTTAAATTTTTCCTTTTTTTTTTTTTTTGAAGAAAATCTCTCGAAACAATAATCATTATTTTGCGTGTTATTTCAGGCGATTCTCAAATCGAATGAACGAGTGGTAAATTGTCTTCGGACGAGCAAAATTTATTATTAATATTACATTTGAAAAATTTCTCGTATAAGAGAAAGAGGAAGAGGGTAAAATAAATTTCACGATAACGAGAAACGTGTAGTGAATTGCGATGGGTACAAGCTAGTTGCGTTGCTATGCTGTATACCCACATATATATATATATATATGTATGTATGTATATATATTTATATATGTATGTATGTATGTATATATATTTATATATGTATGTATGTATATATATATATATATGTATAAAGGACTCGAAGAAACCTACGTGAAACGTTCGCGTCACGAGAGGGGAAAAGATGCAGGCTCGCGAGAGAGTATCGAAACTGAAACGTTCACGAATAATTTACGAGCGCTAGAAACAGCATATATATGAGATATATAAATATATATATATATATATATATATTGCACATATATATATGGAATATACGGTGTTATATAGCGCGTGAGTTGAGAGGCTGCGGTAACGAGTTACGATAAATCTCGGAATCTCTCATCTGCTATCTTTCTCTCCCTCTTTCTCTCTCTTCAAACGAAATATATATATACACACACACACACGTATAAGGTTGTCTCAAAGAGCGATAAGTCCTGCTCCTCTAACTCTTCTTGGTTAAAATCTCGAATTGGCTCTCTGTTTCTTTCTCCTCTCTTCATCAGCTACATGTATATATATATATATATATATATATATATATATATGTATGTGAGAATTATCACCGTCGCTCTTTTCATGCTCGATTCTGTTTTTTTTTTTCATTCGTCTTGAAAGTTACAAAAAATGTCTTTGGAGTCCAGCCAGAAACAGAGAGAGAGAGAGAGAGAGATAGATAAACAGAGAGAGCGGGGGAGAGAAATTGTAGCAACCAGCAAAGGTCGAGGGATATTCCCTTGAAAGTGGCAGACTCGAGCTTGACAACTGACGTTTCTTGGTTGGTAAATCGTCGCTATAGAAATCTCTCCCTTATACTGTGGCTTATATTTTGTATGTATATATATATATATATATATATATACGCGTAGGGTACAAAATACGTGTACACGTATAATACAAGCGAGCTCAGTCTCGCCAGAAGTCCGAGCGGGGCTCCTCCTCGAAAGGCCAATAATTAAGGTAATGGCTACTTTTCAAGTGGATTTCCGTGTGCCCCGGCTATTCCATACCCGCCCTTCAAACCGATTCTGCACCGTATAACATGTATATATATATATATATATATATATATATATATATATATATATATATACACACTGCAAGTTTCTCTCTCTCTGGCCGATTACGGTCACGAAGCCCACCGCTATTTTTCCGTCCTTCTCTTCATTTCTTATACTCGGAACTCTTGTGTGTGTCTCTCTCTCTCTCTCTTTCTCTCTACTTCTTCTGGTTCTTCTATGCCTCACGTCCTCTGTTTTGTATCCCACAGAGCAAAGGATCGTAGATGATTCTCCGCGCAGCATTTCTCGATAATTGCATCCCTACAACGCTTCTTCTTCTTCTTCTTCTTCTTCGCGTCTCTCGAAACCCTCTTTTTGTCGTTTTCGTTTTTTTCCCCCCTCAAGAAAACGATCGATATCTCTTGATTCTGCGATACATCGAAATGAGGATGGGAAGAAAAAAATATCACGAGATCGTCCTCATTATATATATATATATATACATATATATATATATATATATGCGGGCCAAGCAATTATTTTATTTTCCTTATTTTTGTGGCATTTGCGATAAATCATTACTAGAATGAGGATAATAATTTATTATTGAGATCTCGATCATTTTTCTTTGGATATGTGGCGACATGAAGAAAGAAAAAACAAAAAAAAACGAGCTTATCATATCGCTACTCGAGAGATATGTAGAACAGCTATTTTTCTAATATTTTATCTCTCAACGTCTCATTTTGATATGCATATAAACCGTTCAAACGTTCCTCGGATATATCATAAAAATATAAATGTTGGAATTTCCTTCCTCGAATCTATTTTTTTTTTTTTCTTCTTCTACTTTTACGACAATGAGAATGAAAACGTCGTGTTTATGGGGAAAAAAAAATACAAAAAAACGGGCACGAGTATATGGGAAAAATACGCGAATCGAGACGAAGGGAAAAGGGAATAAAGAATGAAAAAAAAAAAAATCACCCTCTTCCGATACAATGGATTTTCGAGGTGTAATTTCGCGTGTCGGAGCGATAAAGGTGGAGGAAAGAAACGAGAGAGAGAGAGAGAGAGAAAGAGAGGGAAGAAAAATACAATAGCCATACCGATTCGGCCGTGTAATCTTCTCTCGACGAGCGAGAGAGACGATTGACCGGCAAAACTTTTCCTCGATCTTCATGAGAAAGTCTTCGTATATATATATATATATATATAATGATTTAATAATCCGTCAATCTTTTTTTTTTTCTAGCAGTATTATTAGATTTTATTAACAATACAAAAGGCTTTAACGATCGCTGATTTGATTGAAATTTTGATACGGCTCTGCATAAAATGCTTTTTTCTTCCAGCTATTATCGATCGAGGATAAATGCCGATCGAATCATCGTAGGCGTGTCTTAATAATTCTTGCTCGGGATATTTTGCTCAACGATCATATTCAACCGGTGATCGTTCTTCTTTTACGCTATAAATATAAATATTATTCAATGGAAAAAAAAAAAAAATATATATATATATATATATAAATTTCGAGAGCCATGAAAAATCACCATAAAGAGCCAGATCGATTCGCGATTTAATTTCCCTTGAAAAGTGAATTTTTTCAAATGTTTCAAATCCATCAATTCTTTCCTTCGATTTTTTAAATATAAATAATGGGAGAAAAAAAAAACAAAAAAAAACGTAAAGCCATAAAAAGTATCACTAAAAAAATCATTTGAAAGAACCAATCGGTAGATCGATTTTTGAGCTCCCTCGAAAAAAATATCGTCCCATCCTCAATCTTCTCGTCTATCGGATCCTTTTCTCTCCAAGATTTTTATCTCCGAGACTTCGTCTCGGCGTTATTTTTCTTTTTTTTTTCTTCACTTCTAAGCGGGTGTCGATCGAGAGTCAAGAACATATATATATGTATAGACTGGGGCATGAAAAAGCAACGAGGAAAAAGCGAACCGAGAATAAGAGTAAGAAAAAAAAACTTGTGCGAGAGAGAGAGAGAGAAACGTAAGAGAACGAGAGATAGAAGAGCATCGGAGAGAGAACCAAACATGTTATTTTCTCGTAGCTTGGTCATATATACTGCCGAGTCTCTCTCTCTCTCTCTCTCTCTCTCTCTCTCTCTCTCTCTCTCTCTCTCTCTCTCTCTCTCTCTCGCTCTCCGCTGTATCTGATTTGCGTCGGTACGCTCGTTGGTCCGGCCTATTCCGATTCCTCCCACCCGAGCTTCAAGCTTGAGACTCTCGACCAATCGTCTTCTTCATTGATAAGGAGGCCATAATTAGCTCGATTTGTTAATGAGCCAAACGGTCTATAGCGCCTCTCCCTCCCTCTCTCTCTCTCTCTCTCTCTCTCTCTACATATATATATATATATATATATATATATTTCTCTATGCGTGTGTCTCTCTTACATCCCCCATTCTCGTCGCTCGTCGTCCCCGTTGGTTTCTCGCACTGAATGAACTCGTCGACGTTGTCGCCCCGGCCCACGATCTAGTCTCGTCGCACTTTGATTCTCGTTCGGTCGGCATTTTTTTTTTTTCCCCTCTTTTGCTCCGTTCATTATTTCAATTCGTCATTACCTTCATCTCTGTGTCTTCGGAGTTGAAAAAAAAAAAAAAAAGAAAATTGTGTTCGATATTAAAGTGACTGTGAAAATTGTGAATTTGTTGTTTGGCTGGATAAATTTTGGATAACGCAAGATTTTTCTTTTTTGCGGGTGAATATTTAACTTTCAGCTGTCGAAAGGTCAACGGGTGAGCAAAAACGATCATTCGAGTTGGGATTGATAATAATCGATAATCGATAATCGATAATCGATAATATCATAACGAATAATAAAAAATACGGTGAATCGAATAGGAAGAATAGACATATATTTTGAACGAGAGCGAAATTCTCATTGGAATGAAAAAAAAAAATCTCGTTTCCTCGATTTGCCATTTTCGTCTCGCGTGTGCATTTCCCCCCCTATAGTTAAAATGTCTTACAAACTGGCAAAAAAATTCTCGCGACATCTGGTTTCCGTTCTTCGTTCTATTTTCATCGTGTTCGAGTTGTACTTATGCATTCAATCCTCGAGGCTTGTCGAGTCCATGTCGTTCTCTCTCTCTCTCTCTCTCTCTCTTGAAAAAGGAACGTGTTTTTTTTTTTTACAAGAAATTGCACCCTCGACTAGAGTGGCTCTTGCAATTGGATGCAACGAGACTCGGCTATAAATTCATCTTAATTAAACTTGCATAGCAGCTCGCGGTTTCTTAATTAAATTAGTTGTTCCGTTTCTTCGGATAAATAATTCTCAAACTGCTCATTATCTATACGATATATATAAAACAGTGTGTATATATATAAATGGTTGAAAAACAGCCGAATCGTCTCCACGTTTATTCATGAGAGAGCACGAAATCAATTTTGAAAATTAATATTGTCATTTGATAAAGTTACGTCACGATCGATCTCGTTAATTATTCAAAGCTGAACTCGTATCATGAGCGTTTGGCAAATTATTAAATTTTCTCATGTTTGCGGCTTAACCCAATTCAACCTATTAAAAATTCGTGAATTGCCCCCCCCCCGCCCCACTCTCTGCCCTTCGAGAAAAAGATACATGAGAAAATATAGTCGAAATGTATAATTTTTCGTGATTTATATATTCATAATAAATTTCAAATATATATTTTTGTTACATCACTGATATATTTTGGGCCCTGTACCTCTCATATATCTTAAAATAAATCGATATTATAAATTTTCATTTAAAATATATTTAATATATCAAATAATATTTCTTTGATATGTGAGACTTATATATTTATTTTCTCTGGACGATTCTCCATAGAGAAACGAGTACTATTATATAATGATGGTTTGACCAGAAAACCATCAATTCACCAATGTAATTTTCTCTCTCTCTCTCTCGTTCTTCATTTTCAGCCATTTCTCATGATCGGATTTTCCTCTTCTATTCTCGTCTCACTGAGAAAAAACTATAAAATCAATATACATAAAAACAGTATATAAAAATAAAAAGAAAGAATTTATATAGTCTGCATGGAAAAAGATTATTTCGAAATCTTTCTCCGGTCGGACGCAATTATTTCCTTGGACTTTGAATCTCAATAGTGAGCTTCATTGCTGTTGCATTATGGTCTAGTTTCGAGCGGCCATTCTTCGTCGAATTTTTTTTTATTTTATTTTATTTTTTATTTTTTTCCATTGGTGAAACTGCTTTAGAATATTTTTACATGCTCGCTCGTCACGGCATTGTGTATGGATTACTGTGACACGAAGTCTCTCGTCACGAAGAACGAGCTCGAGGGAAAAAAAAAAAAAAAAAACAACAACAACAACAACTCTGTGCGCCTCAATTCCTGATCGCTTTGCATGCAGGGCTATATATATGTATATAGATACACATATATATACATATATATATATACATACCTATAGCTGTGCTATAGGGTTTTGTGTGTTTGCATAGAGATCTTCGTCTCTCGAGTGTCTTTATGTGTAAGCGAGAGAGATCTCGCTTCCTAACAATGATGACGGTGATCTTCGATCCACCGTAAGAAACCTCCTTCGTCGTTTCGATCTTACACGAGCGATCAATCGACTCTGTATATATATATTTATGAATATCTCGGCATGATGTTAAAAAGGCATCTAAGCCATCATTGTACACACTGTAGACGCCCTTTTTTTACTTTGGACCATGTATATACATTTATAGGCATATATATATATAGATATAGATATATAGATACATCAATGGCTTAAAGTTATCTATATATATGTAGGCTTTGTCATAACGCTTCTCTTAGATCGTGCACTCGAGATTGCACACGGACTCTCTCTCTTTTTTCCACATGGACCAGACCTGTGCTCTGACGTCTTTATTGTGTGCCATATAACGAGAGAGACCAACATATGACAAAGTGGATATCGATAAAAAAAAAACGATCAGTGAGAGTGCCAAGCTTTTTGGAATTTCGTTATAATTTTAATTATGGATAATCCTAGTTTTCTTCGCTCATTCCCGAATCGTTCCTTATCGTTACTTTTTTTTTACCCCTCGTCTCGTTATTCAAGAAGACGTGTATTTGCGTGTTTTAATTTTTATCACTTCTCATTGCTTCTGCCTTTTCGATTGTGTAACAAATTTTACGATAACTTTTTTTCTTTTTTTACGAATAATAAATTGTTACGAAATTGAAAACTGAGCTATTTTTCAAACGTTTTCTTTTACCCATGTATCGAGTTTCTCTTAATTGAAAATTCAACTTTTATTATTACAAATTTTTTTTTTCACGAATTGCTGAAAATACAATAATAATCAAAATAAATGCATTTTGAATAATAATTTTTTTTTTACTCTCATATTTTTCGTTAATTCAAGATGATATTATCGAATAAATCGACGTGAATTATTATTCGAAGCTTTTCGACGATATGACGGATCGTTTTTTTTTTCTTTTTTTTTTTATATATATATATATACATATATATATATATTCGAAACCGGATAAAACTGAGATATTCGTTATCGCAGTCTCAAGGAATGTTGAAAAATATCGTGTATAAAGAAAAGATCGTCGCGGATGTGACACGCGGAGCGTACATGGGAGATTGTCCCTCCGTCTTGGCGCATGTCCGGAATGAGACCGATCGCATAATTATATTTTGCCCACAAGTCTTGCGTGATGATGCTCGAAAAGAGGCTCCAATAAGAAGGAAAAATAAAACGCTCGACGAGAGCGAGAGTGAAGCGGCGATATAATATACAGACCTGATATGCACCCTACTATATTACGTGTGTATATATATATATATATGTGTGTGTATAATACCCGATACACACCACGCTCCAGGAGAATGAAAAAAAAAACAAAACAAACAAGAAAAAGAGACTCTTGCCTGGCTGCCTGCCTTCCGGCGCGCGGCGATGAAATTAATGCCCGCGAAATGCGGCTTAATACGCGAGCATAAAATATTATGCCCCAACGGTGTAATGCTTGCCCATCCTCGAAATATACAACCGCGAAGACGCCTGCGCAAGATGCGAAAAAAAAATAAATAATAATAATAACGAAAAAATTAAAGAGAAGAAATAAAAAGAATGAAAAAAAAACGTTCGAAGATTTTGGTCGCGAAATGATAGAATTTTCGTGGTTCTCAGAATTAGAGAATAAAAAACGAAATATCCGAACTTTTGACGAATTAATTTAATCAATTATTCTCATTTGCTCAGATATTTAGGTGAAATAAATTAATATGTCCTCGTTTTATTATTTGATTATCAGGATGGTGCTGGTGGTGAACGGGGTCCTGCAAGAGGAGGCCCCCGCCGACAGTAGATCCCTTTATGCTGCACACCCGGTATATCGAGAAACAGCGGCACAGTTACACTCGATGCCCGCCAAATTAGTTGGTCCTGTGGGCCTTCTTTATGTACAACAGCGAGAAATGGCAGCGACCCTACCTCACGACAGTGAGTATCGCATTTAATCACACGGACTCTTCCTGCCTACAGTCAAACTTCCAATAACTTATCTCAAAAAAAAAAAAACAAAAATTATTTTCCTCGAGCTAATCTTTGTATTTCCTGCAAATTAGTCATATTTATATTTTTTTACTATATAGATATTATTTGTATTTTTATATAAATAAATCGCACCTGACGACAGTATCGCATTAATTAATCACACGGACTCTTCCTGCCTACAGTCAAACTTCCAATAACTTACCTCAAAAAAAAAAATATATATATTTTCCTTGAGCTAATCTTCGTATTTCCTGTACATTAGTCATATTTATATTTTTTTTACTATATCGATATTGTTTGTATTTTTGTACAAATAAATCTTACCTGACGACAGTATCGCATTAATTAATCACACGGACTCTTCCTGCCTACAGTCAAACTTCCAATAACTTATCTCAAAAAAAAATATATATATATATTTTCCTCGAGCTAATCTTTGTATTTCCTGCAAATTAGTAATATTTATATTTTTTTACTATATAGATATTATTTGTATTTTTATATAAATAAATCTTACCTGACGACAGTATCGCATTAATTAATCACACGGACTCTTCCTGCCTACAGTCAAACTTCCAATAACTTACCTCAAAAAAAATATATATATATTTTCCTCGAGCTAATCTTTGTATTTCCTGCAAATTAGTCATATTTATATTTTTTTACTATATAGATATTATTTGTATTTTTATATAAATAAATCGCACCTGACGACAGTATCGCATTAATTAATCACACGGACTCTTCCTGCCTACAGTCAAACTTCCAATAACTTATCTCAAAAAAAAAAAAACAAAAATTATTTTCCTTGAGCTAATCTTTGTATTTCCTGTAAATTAGTAATTTTCCCTCACGACTTCCTCCCCTGTAATGAAGGCTCTTGACAATTTCCCACATTGGAATATTTATATGTTTTTATTATATCGATTTTATTTGTATTTTTATTTCATTAATAATTATATAAATCCTACCTAACGACAGTATCGCATTAATTAAAAACATGGACTCTTCCTGCCTACAGTCAAACTTCCAATAACTTTCCTCAAAATAAAAAATGATTTCCTTTGAGTTAAAAATTGTATTTCGCCCAATAATAAAGGCGCGTTAAATGAATCTTATTTTTTTACCCGAAATATATTCCAAGTACAAAACTTAAAAAAAGTTTTATAATTCAAATAGCATGTATCTAATTATATATATATATATATAATTCCCAGAGTAAATTCCCTCGTACGAGATAAATTTTATGATAATTCCTATTTGAGATAAAGTACAATTTTTTAAAATCTCCACGCTATTTATTTTACGTACAATATTCGTCACGAATTTTGTTGCAGAGAACGTGAGCATCCTTGGTTCGGACGACATGACCACGTGCATCATCGTTGTCGTCAGGCATTCCGGTAAGTTATTATTTTTTATTTTTTTTATTTAATTAATTTTTTTCGAATTCCACCAGAATTTATTAAATATTCCTGCATTTATTGCCCACTTTTCGCTCAATTTGCCACACCCCTCTTTACGCTCTGTGCTTTTTTTTTTTTTCATCGCCGTTTGCAATTGATCAAAAACGTGGAAAAAAAAAAAAGTTGCAACAATCGAACGGTAAAATGTACAATGAGAGAAAATAAAACTGGCGAAACGTTATACCGCGTGCTCACATCGGGCTCATCGCGGTGTCACGACCTCGAGTGTTGTGACGTCACTGAGCTCGCTCGCACCGGAAATCAAAGCCGGTATAGATTTTTCCACTCGAGCGCGAATGAGTGAAAAAGAGACGTGACAAAAAGAGCGAAGAAATAAATTTAAAAAAAAAAAAAAAAAAAAGGAAGCGCGAACGAATAAAGTATCGATAGAAACGTCCTTTGAGAATTATATATGGCACGTATTATATATATATATATATATATATATATATATATATATATATATATATATATATATATATATATTGCCGATTGTTCGAGAAACGATGCACAAACATATATTTAATGATCGGAGAAAAACGGAGAAAAAAAAAATTATGGCACCGAGTGATATATATATATATACATACATATCTCATATACTGCGTGCGATCAGAAACGCGTGACGTGCACGATATATATCTATCCAGCTGACGAGAGACGTGTCTCTGACGCTCATCAACAACTTTTTTTGACTCATTCATTATTTTCATTTTTTCACACATGCGACACGCGCAACAGAACAGATCGTGTTATAATTTGTCTTTTCTCGAGTTACTTTTTTCCCTTTTTCTTCATCTCATTCGATTTTTAAAATTATTTTTACACAAATAATAATAATAATAATGAATTTATTCATCTTATTCCATGCTAGAGTGGCCAATAATTTTTAATCCCTTCGCTTAGTTATTGCACATTGTATGAGTCAAAAGTCCATCTCGTCGGTAAATCTCGTTTGAGACGTATCGTTCGAATGAGCGTATATATATATGTGTATATATGTATATATATGTTTATATATGTAGATATATGTATATATATGTATATATATATATATAAACTCAATACTCGACACGAGTCGACTCAAACTATCATTATTATAGCATGCACAGCTAGGAGAGTTCGTTACCTTCTCTTTCGCTTTCCCTCGTCTCATCTCTCGACGTTGTTGTTGTCGCCGTGAGTTTTACTGTATACGTGACTGGCACCAAAAGAGACGCGCATGTACTTTTTGTACCAGTATGAATTACGTGCCAGAAGCTGCGATTGCCATGATCGATTCAACGAGCGAAACAATTTCTATGTCTGATGTACGAAATCACGATGAAAATCTCTACAGGCAGAGAGACAGAGATAGCGAGAGAGAGGGGGGGGGGAGAGATCGTTAATAGTAACCGACGTGTCAGAGTACTTTAACACGTTTTTATGTAGCCAGCTGATTGCCACTATTCATATATAGAAATGAATATCGAGATAAGAAGTATAAGAAAAATTTCTTCTTTTTACCTTTTTTTTTTTTTTTTTCATAATAAAACGCTTCATCAATGATTTATTGATTAATAAAACGCTTCATCAATGATTTATTCATTAATGAAAGATTATTGAAGTTTTTTTGGATTTTTAAGCGAGAATTCCGAGTTAAAATTAATATTAAAATGCTTTTTTTTTTTCTTTGATTTACCATTTCAGGATCTGGCGCAGTTGCACTTGCTCACCTAGATGGCGCTGGAACGGAAGATGCAGCAGCCGCTATGGTCCAAAGGGTCACGGAACTCGCTCTTGGCTTTCCCGAGGGACGAATAGAACTTCAGCTGGTCGGTGGTTATTCGGATCCTAGAAATTATTCCGAGGAATTATTCTACAACATTCTGTGTAAGCGAAACGCTGAAAATTATTATAATCAAAGAGATCGAATAAAAAATTTGAAATTTTTAGACTAAAATTAATTATCGAATAACGAATGTTTTTTATTTAACACAAAAAAATTAGCAAAAAATTAATACATTTTCATTTTAAATCGTCAATTATAATTTTGAATAAATGAAATCAATCATTGAGTGACAGCTCGAAATTTATAGCTTATCGAAACTATTTTATAGTGTTTGCAAATAGAGGACTTATACGAAAACAATTATATGGAATTTTAAAATTTTATGGAAGAATTTTTTAGAAGTTTAAGCTAAAAAAAATATTATAGTGAAAAAATTTCAAATTTTTCATCAAGTGAAAACTATAAATTTTTAGTTTGAATAATTTTTATAGGCAAAAATTGGGAATGAGAAAAAAATAATAATATTAATACATTTTTCACAGCGGCATTTCACAAGCAGCCAATTGAGATAGATTTGACGCTGTGCTGCGTCGGTGAATTAAACACGACAGCGAGAGCTGGAATTCATTGGCCCGTTATATATGGAATTGGCCTGAATGTAAAAACCGGCGAAATATTTCCAGCGACATTTCCTGACAAAGGTCCAGATCTTGCGTTACGCTCAGCCAGGCATTTGACTGGTGGTCAACAGGTCTGTAAAAAAAATTCATAAATTTTAACAAATTTACCAATTATTGCTCGCAAGATCGAAGGCCAGAAACCTCGTAATATAGAGATACAATGATGCTCCACAGGTACTCGATGTTTACGATTGTACACTTGGACTTTTGCGAATTGGACCCTTTAATTATGATCCACTGAGAGGAGTTGATCTGTGGCTCGCACAGTCCGATCAATTTATTTTGCAACATTTATCGACATCGCCCGATGTCGAACCACCGCATTTTGTCTCTCAGGTATTTATTATTATTATTATTAAAAACCTCGATATATTATATATACAACGATGGTCTAACGTCATTAAGGGCGAGTTGTTCCACCTCTACGTAAAGTTTATCTGCCGGATATCTCGTACTTTTCATATGTGGTAACTCGCAGGTAATTTTACCTAAGAGCTACAGGTAATTTTACCTAATAGCCCTAAGGCTCACATGAGCTGCTCCTACGACATACTGTCAAACCTTCGCGATACGACCCTTTTAACTTTGGACCCATCGATGTATCCCACCCATCGGACCCACCGGATCCACCGTAAACTTGAAATATTATTTTAATGTTTGCAAGAAATTGTGAAACTTTTTAACGAAACGTGTATAAAGGGTGATTGATAGTTAGTCGAATAGAACGGAAATTGATGGTTGTAAGGAAAAGTTTAACGAGAAACGGCAAAATTTTCACTTATCATGGAACAATTATTGACGATTTTCAGATACGAGCAACACTCAAGTACATTCAGGACAATCAATTTCCGGCTGTAACGGTTTTCCGGGACAACAGACCGCACTATTATCGACGGGACGAGGCAACGGGCGTTTGGCAACCGATACGATACTAATTTCATCAAATTTATCACGCTCTATGAGTTTTATGGAGAAAAAAAAAAGCTCAAAGAATTTTGTTTAAACGAAGGAGAATTTCACGAGATTCAATTGCCATAAAAAAAATGTTTTTTTTTTTCTTTTTATATATATATTTGTGTCGGAAACGAAGGAGTTTTTTATATGCGATGATGTAAATACTTTTTTTTTTTTTTTCTTTCTTCTAACTCGATGTAATGTCGCTCGTGAATTCTCGAGTTTTTTTTTTGTTCACGAAAAACGTAAAATTATTAATGGGAAAGAAAGAGAAAAGAACCGAATGGTGCTATTCCATCACTCATGTCTGGGGTGAAAAAAAATGTACGTAAAATAATTATAAAAATTGAAAAAAAAAAAAAAAAAAAAAAAAAAACAATGAAACGTAATGAAACTGAAACATCACAACGTCGTATGAAATATATCACAGTATACGTATTTAAATTTGTAACTCGAATGAGATATGTAATATTATACCATCGACTATGTATGTGCTGACAAAAAGTTCTCCACGAACGCTCCAGTGATAAGCGAGACGACAACGAGAGTATAATTAATTAATTAATTTGTAAACGACAATTATATGATAAAAAAAAAACAAAAAAAAAATACGAAGAGATATATTTTTACTATTATATTGTGTAGAGAGGGGAAAAGAAGAAGAAGAAGAAAAAAAAAAGAATCACAAAGATGGTGAGATTGAGATGTGATTTTTGTCAAAATTTTACGTAATCTTCGCGAAAATTGCGCGATATGTTAATTGCAGCTCTCTAGCAGCCTCTCGTTTCTTTTCTACACCCTTCGACCCTTTATTTACCTCAAAATCATGCTGACTTTTTTTTGTTCACCCCTTTTTCGCCAACTAGCGCGTAAATGTGTATTTTATTATTTTATTTGGTGATATATTTATACAATAAAGCGATGATAGATCGAATAAAATGGCGTTTAGCGTATTTTTTGTTGTGTCTTGAGATATAAAATGACACGTTGCAGCTCGACAAGACAGAGGAGGGAGGTCTATCTATCGTGACAATTATTATTTATTTCTCCAATTATGATAATTATCACGACTAAAATACACCGTGTGTACGAAGAGTACATCCCACCCCCACTATAAATATATAAATTTATATAATATAATATAGATAGAGAGAGAAAGAGAGGGAGAGCGATAGAGGGTTGAGACTGATGAAAATCCACTTAACTCTGGGCACGTAGCTCGAGGCGACGAAACTTTCAACTGTAGAAGTGTCCTGTCCTTATTCTCTCTCTCTCGAGTGTGTGTGTGTGTGTGTGTGTTTGTGAGACAGAGAGAGAGAGAGAGGGAGCATATTCCGGTTGGGAAAACTTTGCTCAACGCCCAACCTTAAGGAAAAAGTACTCTCAGACTCTCGAGCTTACCGGTTACGAGAATTATACACACCCTCTTAACAGAAGCTCCTTCGATCCTTCCTTCCAAGTTCTCATGGCCATTCGTTAATATTATAACTTACGGCTAATCGTGAACCGACTATAATAATCGACGTTCATGAGCACACCATAGAAATTGAAGCTTCCTACCCCAGTGCTTTTTATCCTTAGTCAATCCTTGAGAAACTTTGTAAATTCCTGAGAGGAAAATCGTGTACAACGAGCTACCAAGAGAGAGAGAGAGCAAGAGAGAGAGCGAGAGGGAGAGCAAGAGAGAGAGAGAGACGAAGAGTGAAATGCTTTCATAAATTGGGGATCCTTCAGCCTGTCGACCCTAATATATTCGCTCATTGAAAACGAAGCTATGCAATTATAATCAAGTCATGGATAAATGTAAAATAATAATAATAAGCAAAAGAGGGTAAAATGAAAGATTCGAATTAATATAAAATTGAGAAATGTTATAATAAAAGTTGAATTGAATTAAATGAAAAATGGAGAATATAATTTTGAACAAACAAAGAATAAATTTTCTTTGAAACAGCACAGAGTGTATGTACATTGAGAATAGAGTTTTTTTTTTCTTTTTTTTACTATTGACGAAACTTTCATTGGATATGCCGAGATAAATGTTTAGTTATTGTAACGAAATTTTCAATTGAGCCAAATTAAATTTGTCATTTGGTACAAAATGATTTTTTACGAATTTATTTAAATATTTCAAATGTCATTTGGATCAGTGAAAATTATTATTAGTACATCAAGTTAAAAAATTTATTTCGCTATATGGAACAAAAAAAAATTCTTAATAGTAATAATAAATTATTTTGCTGGTGTAGAGATAATTCGAGGCTGGTTTGAAGGTCGAATTATAGAGAGAAAATGAGCAAGAGAGAGAGAGTGAAAAGGAGGCAAAGAGAATATGAGGACACCCCGAGGGGTTGACACGAGAGAGAACCGGACAGTCGAGGATCACGCTTGCTCGAGATAATAGGCAAAAGCGCTTTCATCGATCTACAACCGAACCCTTTCACAGACATGCAAACTCACAGGTGTGCTCGCTGACCAGGAGTAACGAAAACCATACCGTCAATCTTACACGAGGATCGTTCTTCTATGCTGTATATATATATATATATATATGAAATAGTCGTTTCAAAAGCTTTTTCAAAAAGCTCAACCGGTTCGCACATCCCCCCCCCCCCCTCCTTCATTCGTAGTCCCAGTACAATTAAGGATTTTCAAATGTGAACTAGAACAAAAACGAACAAAGGCAATATGCATGGGAGAGCTTTTGCCTTCTGCCTCTTCCCGTCTCTAATAAAACAGTCTCCCTCCCACCCCCCTCTCCTCTCTCTCTCTCTCTCTCCCCCTCTCCTCACTCTCTCTCTCTCTCTCTCTCTCTCTCTCTCTCTCTCTCTCTCTCTCTCTCTCTCTCTCTCTCTCTCTCTCTCTCTCTCTCTCTCTCTCTCTCTCTCTCTCTCCCTCCCTCTCTCTCTCGAACAAACACACACACATACACATACTCTCTCTCTCTCTCTCTCTCTCTCTCTAGGGCTGAGAGCGTATCGGCAACATGCAGGACTCGGATAATAATTTCTATAGGGTGTCTGAAAATACGATGGGACATATGGAAGAGAAACTTGCAGAGGTCATTAATCAATTAGGATCAATTAGAAATGGAAGAGAATGATGAAATTATAATTTTCAATGAAAACTCATTTTCAATTTAACTCGTGAAGAATTATTAATTTAATTTAATTGAATTATCGATTTTTTTTATGTATCTTTTTTTTTTTTTTTTTTTAAATCGATGCTCTCGAAATATATTTTTAGAAATTTGTGTCAATTTTCAGACTGTGCCTGGGTGGCATAGCATGAATTTTTAAATTGATTAATTCAATAATTAAAATCAACTTGTATATGGACGAAAAAAAAAAATTAACTCAACAAAAATTTATCGTATAAACAAAATGAGCTGTTTCTCGGTAAGGACTTTTTTTTTTTTTTTTTTGTTAATGCAACAAAATTTTTGCTTCCTTAAATAATTATTTGGTCTCAGTGAGACATGTGATCCGATTAATTCCCCCCCCCCCCCCCGCCCCAGTGTACACAGAAAAATAATAATTCCGGGAAAAACAAAAGATTGGAAGGGTTCAAAGTACTCAAAGTACTTTTGATAAATCGTGTCACTGGGTATAGACGCGAGTAACAAACTCGACACATATGGCCGTCGACACTGATAACACGATGACAAAAGCCGAAGCTCGCCGCAAATTGGCACTGTTTCATATCGTATTATATATACACACATATATATATATATGTGTATATATATATATGTATATATATATATATATATATATATATATATATATGTATATATACGTATATACGTATATATATATATATATATATATATATATATATATATATATATATATATATACATATATATATATATATATATATATATATATATAGAGAAGGATTCATGAGCACGTGCGAGTTTTCGCGCCTGCTGCACACAGTGCGGATAAAACCGACAGAAATGAGAGTAATAATGAAATATTGAATGACACTCAAAGTTGATTAAACAAATTCACTATTAAAACAATCAACGAATCTTAATAATACACAATGAGAATAAAAACTGTAATATGATTTTCAATTATAGCATGGAATAGAGATATTAATATTTCAATTAAATTTTTTTTTAATTCGATAAAATTTCACAAAGAAATTAAAAGAAAAAAAAAAAAAGAAAAATTTGAACGATTACTCGATAAAAATTCTTGTGGCGTGAAATTATAATTTTCTATTTTTATTCGGAAAATAAAAAGTCGAAAAAAAAAATCATATTTGATAGGAAACTCTCGACGACCTTTCATCCCTCGACCACGCTCTTATTATTCCGTAATGAATACAAATTTGACGAACCGCCGCACTCGCTTATGGGATGAAATGGAAAAAAGCTTGAAAACCAAAAAAAAAAAAAAAAGAATACTCGTTTCGGTTCAAGGAGCGACGAGAATCAACTCTGTGGGATAGTGTCGGACACCCCACAGGAGCAAAAGGGAGACCGTAAAAAAAAAAAAAAAAAAAAAACCATCTGATGTACGAAATCCTGAAAGTTACGAGGCTCTCCTGCTGCTTCCACAAGAAATAAAACACAAAACGCTCTCTCTCTCTCTCTCGTCGCCCTCGCTCTCTTCTTTCACTCGGAAAATCTGCTACGTTACCATATTTTTACACGATTATTTTCTAATGGAAATGAGCAAAAAGCCCTCTTCGGCTGACACTTGATGCATGCTTCATTTTTCTACCCTGAATATTATTATTTCGAGACGTCACTTTATCAGAGTCACTCAAACACCCTCAAAAGTATTTTTTTTATTTTTTTTTTATCGATGAAATATATAAATAATAAAATTTTGATATTACAAAATTATTATCGTTCATTCTCGACACAAATTGAAAAAAAAATCATGTCCATTATTTTCTTCGAATTTATGGAATAAATTTTAAATATATTAATTTAATTTACTGTATAATAATAATAATCATACACTTAACCCTTTCCATAAAAAAAAAACGGCACCTGATTCATAAATGACTCTTTCGAGTTTGAAGAATTTTTTCACCTATTCAAAGTAGTTTGAAAAATTCCTAAAACTTTGTCTTTACACTTTGAACTTTTTCGAATAATTCATTATTGGGAAAAAAAAAATAATAATAATATTATTTAATTATCGAAGAATAATCAATAATTGGGGGAGATTAATTGAATCGACCGGAAACACGAGAGACCCATGTCTGTACGAAAAGGGTTAAAAATTGCTTCCCTTCAGTTTTTCACTGCAAAAAAAGCTCCTTTGTGCGGAGCAATATTTTTCTGTTTTTTTTTTTCCCCCATTAAAAAATGTCGACAGTAACGAGGAGAAAGAAAGTGCTGCTATGGCTAGAAATAGGAAAATTTAACAGTCTGTATACGCAAAAAATATAAAAAAATGCCTGATTGTATGTGTAAATATGCAGACTACGTACGTATTTTTACGTATACAAGCAAGCATTTTTTTTTTATTCATGTTTGTTTGTCGCTTTATCGTATTATCTATTTCGCAAGCTCGTATATTTTTTTTTTTCGTGTACTCAACATCAAACTGTTAATTATCGTTTTTTTTTAATTTTTTTTTAATTACCTCGACGCCGAGACTTTTCATATGATTCTCGGGGGGGCTATGAAAACGTCTACAAAACACACAGAGTACCTCACCAGCAGCAGGTACCATAAAAGATACTTTGGCTTGCGATTATTTGAGAAAGAGAGAGAGAGAGAGAGAGAGAGGGGGAGAAATATTTAAGTTAAAATAGCGAGTGGAGGGAAAGTCCGAAAGCGCAGACTCTGGGCGTCCGTGACGATTAAAGAGAGCGAGAGAGAGAGAGATGGAGCGATAGAGGTGAGTTTGGCAGTAACGCTCGCGCTCATGCAGTGTCAGTGCCGCGCGAACCGCCGACTCATACGGATCGGTCCTTCTGTCGCTCAACCGGCGAGCTTTATATACGATACTCGCGTGTCTCTCTCGCGATCTTTTATTCGTGTCTAGATGGATGAAAATATATTTTATAATACTTGAAATAAATTTTCGAGAAGCTCAACTTTCTTAAAAAAAAAAAATTTCAACATCATTTTATCATCCTGGTAAGTCGTAATAAATATATTTAAAAATCAGCCAATTACGAGCTTGCAATTTTTTTCATTTTTAATTAAGAAAAAAAACTTGGGGATTTCATTATTTTAATTAAATATGCAAATTATGTGCGATGGTGTTGACCTGCTATTTTATACAGAAAACAAGAAAAATTCATCTCTTCGTAACCGAAACTAATTATGCTAAGTATTTAATTTACATGTTCCAAGATTCTCGCTTACGGTGGTAGTAAAAAAAAAAAAGCTCCTAACCGGAAAAAATAAGCAAAAATTAAAAGTTTTTAAAAGTTTCCTATAATTTTTTATCATTCGTTAATTCGACGATTACGAATTAATCACGAAGGTTTTTGCTGAGTTTTTTTTTTTAACTCCGTATGAGAATTTATCGCGTTTAATGTTTTGCATGTTTTTTTTTTTCTCCAATCACATTGATCGGGGCTGCTCACATCGAGACAATTTCCCAAGAGCGCGTATACAAAGTCACTCATTCTCTCGTTTGTTCTACATCCAATCCGCGTGTCTCGTACAATAAAGCCTCAAATTACACCCGATATTCCGAGATACAGAGAAACGAGCGCTCGAATCGCACCGGGTGAAATGACACTGGAGAGATCGAGTTTTGCCGATTGCGCGAGACCGACACTCGATATTCCACTTTTTGTCTCTCGTGCAAGTAGACTATATATTGTATATATATTATATATATATTATATATATTATATATATTATATATATATATATATATATATATATATATATATATATACAGTTAATGGTGAATCGCAGAGTCATTGCTAAAAAGCAATGCAAGTAAACTAGTTCACCCTCTATATGAGAAAATTTCAAATTGCCTCAAATAATCACGAAAATTTGATTTTCGATATAATTGCATTTACATAAAAAATTTAGTTTCGCATTACAAAAAATAAAATCATAGCATGAAAAAAAAAAAAAAAATCACCAGAGTTATACCAGGTACAATTTTCCCCATGAATTTTTCCATGTGTGCTCTCATTCTTGCGAGTTTGACGCGCATTCCCCACAAGACTCTCTATATATCAGACATTCAATCGGAATTTTATTTATTTATCAAACTCCCACCATACACACACACACACACACACACACACATACACACACACTGAACCCTCCCCTATCCTGTCGTTGTTCTCTTTGCCAATGCGATACTAGCTCACCCTGTATACAGTCTATATATATATATTTGAACAGAAACCAACCCCTTTGCGATCGCGATTGGACAATGCACGAATTAAATTTTTATGTGTAAAAATACAGAATACAATAATTGAATCAACAGGATTGACAATATCGCTTGTGGTCAATTCACAAATAGAATGTTGGCAAAAAAAAAAACGTCCTTTGAAAAACACGTTTTTCGGATTTTTCGATAGAAATGTTGATTTTTTTTATTGTTTTTTTTTTTTTTTTTTTTTTTTGAGAAAATGCCTAGAGAGGATTCGTGAATATCGCAATGAAATAGCTCTAGAGACTAGAAAAGGAAAATTCGACATAAGATTGTTCTCCATTTTGGACAAAAATAATACGTGAAATTTTCATTACCGATTGAATTGTGTCTCCTAAATTCTTCACATTTTTGTCGTAATAGTTGGAGCTTTGAAATTACATTTGTTTCAATGATCGATCGATCGATGATGTACGATGGTTCTTTTTTTAATTAAAAAAAAAAATATATATCGGACCATCGATTTTGAAAATTTTTCAACTTCAACCCCTTGCCATAATTTTTTTTAAATTATGGCAAGGGGTTGAAAACGATTTTCAACAGGCTTTAAGGGCGATGGTAACGTATATTATGGGCCCCAAATCAAATGGCATTCTCTAAGTCTACTCGTGGCGTTTTTAAAATTCTCCAAATAAACTTAACTTGATAAAAAACTCATCGTCATTTGAAAATTCGTTTTTTTCAACATTTTCCGATTTTCAAGGGAAAAATGGTAAATATATATATATATTTTTTCATATTTTTACTCATTCGAAGGCCCTTTGAAAATATTCCGATTACGAATCACACGAGATTTACATAGAAAACAACCCTTAAAATCTCATGTGAAAAATAAAAAAAAAAGCTTTTCCTAAGAATAAACTTCGTTTTTTTTTTCTCTTTTCTTCATACATATGTTAACATGCCCATTGTTGCTGTTTTGACAATGCGTAGAATACAATATATATTTATATATATATATATATACATTCTCTCGATCGAACACAGTTTCGGGCTTCCACATAACAATTCTCTTGAAATGTATATATATACATATATGTATGCATATCACCCGCGAGACGAACGTTCTGGCAACAATATTCCTTTCACATTTTCTATACGCTCGTTCATCTTTCTTTTCTCATCCCTTCGCGTCTATCACAATCATTCTTGTTTGGTTCGTCGTGCATCGAGCTTTCAACAGATTCCGATGTGCACACACACACACACACATATATATATATATATTTTTTTTTATTCAAGGCATATATATATATTTTTTTTTTTATTTAAGGCATATATATATATATATATATATATATATATATATATATATATTTATTTGAGGCACGATGCAGGACTTTTATACTCATGAAACTTGAAATAAGCCATGGGGAGGGAAATGCGGAGATCACGAGAATTGCTGCGTGGATGTTGGTGGTAATCCCCGGTCCTCGTGGTCGATATCACGTCGGGAATTGTTGAGTTATAGGATATTGAAATATCTATACATAGAAATAGGCAAAGAGAGGGATGTGAGGGAATGAAGAAAAATCATACATGCACTGTATATCGGTCTCCGACCTTTCTTTTCTTCCCTCTATATTCCTTTCATCCTTTTTTTTTCCACTAGTTACTCATTCCTTTGCTCTTATACACTCGTCTAGTCGTGCAATTTTGTTGGAAAACTCTACTGCCATCGCTCTATTCCCCTCTCACTTTTTCTCGACGACTCGACGACTCGACGACTCGATTATGTCCAGGATATCGACTGGAAACGTTCAACGTACCATAACACGAGCCAGCTTGACCGCTATAAAGGTGACACGTTATATATCGTATATATATATATATATATGTCGCGCCTATATCGTCCCAGCTTCCGCGAGACTCGTCGATAAATAAATAAATACTCTTAACGCATGAGTAACGTACAATACGCGAGGAAAAAAAAAAAATATAACTTTCCGAGTTATGTTTAATTATTAATAGACATTAGTAAGCTCCATTCGTAGAGTACTTGGAATTTTTTAAAATTTAGACATGAAAAGATAAATAAAAAATTTAAAATTGGACATGAAAAGATAAATCTGCTGACGTTAAATATTTTAAGGGACAAGGGAGGATTTTTAATAAATAAAAATTAAAAAAAAAATGATAATTGTGCTAAAAGAAAAATTCGAATATGAAGAAAAAAATAAAAATAAAGGATTATAATTTTGAGCTTGACCCCTCTAAAGGTAACACATTATATCGTATATATATATGTCGCGCCTATATCGTCCCAGCTTCCGCGAGACTCGTCGATAAATAAATAAATACTCTTAACGCATGAGTAACGTACAATACGCGAGGAAAAAAAAAATATATAACTTTCCGAGTTATGTTTAATTATTAATAGACATTAGTAAGCTCCATTCGTAGAGTACTTGGAATTTTTTAAAATTTGGACATGATAAGATAAATCTGCTGACGTTAAATATTTTAAGGGACAAGGGAGGATTTTTAATAAATAAAATTTTAAAAAAAAATGATAATTGTGCTAAAAGAAAAATTCGAATATGAAGAAAAAAATAAAAATAAAGGATTATAATTTTGAGCTTGACCCCTCTAAAGGTAACACATTATATCGTATATATATATGTCGCGCCTATACCGTCCCAGCTTCCGCGAGACTCGTCTATAAATAAATAATATATTATTGCGCGTATTGTACGTTACTCTTCACGCATGAGTAACGTACAATACGCGAGGAAAAAAAAAATAACTTTCCGAGTTATGTTTAATTATTAATAGACATTTTCGAGCTCCATTCGTAGAGTACTTGGAAAAAAATTAAGATTGGACATGATAAGATAAATCTGCTGACGTTAAATATTTTAAGGAAGAAGGGAGGATTTTTAATGAATAAATTAAAAAAAAATGATAATTGTGCAAAAAGAAAAATTCGAATATGAAGAAAAAAAAAAAATATGTTAAGAATTATAAAACTTGTCGAAGAAAATTGAAATATTGGCAGATTGCGTTGGACAAAAATTGACGGAGAGAGGAAAGGAAAAATGAAATTGATATAGTTGTGAATGGTATGCTCAGAGTGAAAATTCAATTAACTTGGAGAGAGTTTGAAAAGGAATGAGAAGTATACGAGTGTTGGTGTATTAGAGTGTAAGCAGTGAGGCAATATTGTGGATCTCTTGTGTGTGTCACAGTTGAGATATTCCGCAGGGACGAGTTTGCAATTTCTCGCGAGATGCGAGCAGCTATCATTTATGTGCTGGTCTTATGCTGGTACTCGTGAGGATAGTCTCGTAACGGGGATATCTACTTACTCAGTAGAGTACACAAGCTATGTCGGATTATACAGTTTACTTCTTGTACTGTATAAACGTGCTTCAATATATGCAGTAATAGGGCAAAGTATATATATATGAACATATATATATATACAGATAAATAGACACACACACACACACACATATATATATATATATATCGACTGCCTCGAATTGGACGAGCTCAGCCAAGATTTTATTACAAATACTCTCTGATCCATCAGGACCATGACTCGAAGTGGCATTGAAAGTATTTTCCCCCCTCAAGCTTGCATAAATATGCAAAAAATGTAATTTTAAAGCCCTTAAAAAGCCCAGCTGATCGTTTGAGTGGATAAAAAAATGGAACTAGTCAATATTTACTATGCAATCATGAGAATTGACATTGATCTGCTTTTATTCTTCAAAGACTCTTGTCATTTTTTGTTTCGAGCTTTCGAGCAAAGGAAAAAATTACTTGGAGCAAAAAAAAAAAAAAAATGACACTTGGATAAGCCAAAGTATGGCCATACGAGTCAAACGCAAAGTACGAGCTGTTGGCTCGTCCTTTAAGGCGAAGCTTTTTTTTTTTTTTTTTGCAGAACAGAGAAAGGGCGATGAAAGATTTCCGTTCTTTCATGAGACAGGAAAATCCCACGAAAATCTTCGAGGTCACCTTAGAGAGCACGAACTGAATTACATACATACACACACACACATATATATATATATATATGTGTATATATATATATATAACTTTTATTTCGTTCACCAAGAGCGGAAAAAAATGTATGAATAACAAGAGAGAAAGAGCCTCAGAGAGGATATAACAGATTAGGTTTGGACAGGGTCAATGGGAGCGAGAGATTCTGAGAGAAAAAAAATGTGATGCAGCCCTTAATGACGTCGTAGAAAAAAAAAAAAACGAAAAAAAACCAGAGTGAGGTCTTTTTCCCTGGTTATATCCAAACCCACCCCTTCCGACCCACCCTTCATGGTTCTCGCACTGCGCGATGGATGATAAAACGTCTCGACTTTATCAGCAATTCACACCACGGGCCTCGAAAATTTCTTCACGTCGGCGTCGCACACGCACAAACGTTTGTCACGTGATGAAAAAAAAAAAAAAAAAAAAAAATACAATTGATATGACAAAATTAAATTGACAAATAAATTTATCTTCAGCTCGTGATGAATAATGTGTATACTGCATTATGGATAAATATATATAACCAGGTAGACGAATCCACTTGTTTTAATGTAATATATGTCGTTTGCATTAATATTTCTTCGGTTATGGGAGTAGAAAAAAAAATGATGTCAATAAAATGTATTTTCGAGGTGTGACTGCATACGTTTTTTGCACTCTCGCTCTTTGTTTTCGCCTCTTGACGTATCTAATAATAATATGAATAATAATACCAATAATAATAATAATAATAATACTGTTGTGTATATATATATATATATGTATAGCACGGTAGACCATGCGACAACTCGATAATAGTAGAGCGAGATCGTGGGAGGAGCCAACTCTCGGCAAGTAGAGAGTAAAGGCAATAGTCAGACACACTGATGAGAGCACGTGAAGCTCTCGATGCTCTCTCACATCCGGAGCATCTGCCAAGCGTGAGCAAGTAAGCAAGTGATGGTGAGCTGTCACTCTTATATATCTATGTAAAATAAATGTATACATATATATATATAATATATATATATATATATATATGCAATGTATGCATGTGATAGCTTCCCTATATACATATTTTATATATATATATATGTATATAAGGAATCGATTCCACTCCTGTGACGAAGATACAACAGGGTGGTTTGCGTTGGGCACGGTTTTGTTGAAATTTCGAATAACCCATGACCCCACCCCTCCATGTTTCCTCTCTCATGCTGCTGGCTCATTATATGGCTTTCAATACGTCCCTGTCGCTTAATTACATGCCTCAGCCTCACGTCTCATGCTTCCTTTTTACCCATCAGCTCATCTCCCCATAAGTTAAAACCCCCAAAAACATATATTATAATATCATGTACCAATTTTTAGTAGAGCCTGATTTTTTTTTTTTTTTCTTTTCTACCAAATGAATATTTGATAATGAATATTTAAAATATGATAATAAATGAGAAATTATCTATATAAGAAAATCGCGATGAACGAAATGTTGGAAAGGTATTTTTTTTTTTTTCTTTCTATTTTTTTCTTATCACTAATTTTGTGGTTTATCTTTCTCGTTTATTCTATGTATTATCGATACCATAATTGTGGGGTCACTGAGAACCCTCGAGGGTCGTTTATTCCTTCATCGAGGCGAGAATTTCTTCTTTTTGTTCTTTGCCATTCGCCCTCTCTCTCTCTCTCTCTCTCTCTCTCTCTCTCTCTCTCTCTCTCTCTCTCACTAGATTCTCAATTCTTGTGCTGTTGCTCCGAGCAGCGGATAAAAAGAGATTGGAAAAAAGATACCAAGCACGAAGTGTATCTTGCGGGGAGAAGGACAACTTGCAACGTCGTCTATCTACGATTGGATTAGTCGCTTCGTAACGAAAATCCCTTCCGGACTTTTTCTCCGGTCGAGCAGAGCTCTCCCCCCCCCCTCTCTCTCTCTCTCTCTCTCTCTCTGTGGCAAAAGCCAGTTGTCTTTCCGACGACATCTTTCCCTGTTTTTATTTCTTTTCCTTCACATCTCATCTCCCTGACGTTGATGTCCTCGTCAGTCTTTCGTCAGCTCCATGACGTCACGATTTCCCATCAGAATGAGAGGAGCATTAAGCGAAAAACTCAGCTCTTCTGTCAATCACATCGCTTTCTCCTCATCGAGCACATGAGTCGTCTTCTTATTGCATTGACATTTTTATCAATAATTTTATATCAATTGCCCGTATGAGTATCGTATAAATAAATATTCGCAATATAATAATAAGTATATATTATTATTTAACTTAACTTATTATTATTTTGCACTTATTACTCGCAACTTATTATTCGCAAAATAATAATAAGTATATATATATATATATATATACTTATTATTATTTTGCGAATATTTATTATAATATATATATATATATATATATATATATATATATGTGCATTGAATCGTATAAACTCGTTGCGAAAAGTTCGCGGAGAATCCGATGAAATTTTTTTCGCCACTTTTTTTCCCCCCATCACGTTTATCAGGCAAAAATATCATAAATTGTTAGTTGAAAAAAAAAAAAACAAAAAAAAAAAAACTTTCATAGTGAAATAAATTTTGTTGGATCGAATGAAAATTTATTTCTCATCGATAAATCAGTCTTTCGTGCACGCCTGCTGGCAAAAAAAAAAAAATGGTGGAGCGTTATGGTTGACTGGAAGAAAGTCAAGTTGTTTATCGTCCTGTCTGTTACTCGCACCCTCTCTCTTCCATCCCTTTAAGCCTTAAGGATGTGATATATCATCGACTTTGATTTTACAAATGTGAAAAAATGATGAAGAAATCCTGCAAAAAATTGAAGTTTTTTTCCTTTTTTTTTCTTTTCACACGAGTCTTTCATCGTTTGAATATCGATTGTGAGAGAATATGATACGTGTACACTATATATATGTATATATGTATACGTACATATGTATATATATATATATATATATATATATATATATATATATATATATGTGTGTGTGTGTGAGTGTGTCAAAGGTCATTTTGAGAAGGAAATGCTTCAACGATGAAACGACACGTGCAGATATCTCGTCATTTTTTTTTCTCCCCTTTATATATTACATGCGTCATTATACAGAAATTACGCGGACATGTACGAATGAAAAATCAAAAACATTCCAAAAGAAATTATGAAAATGGTTTTATTTTAATTTTTTCCTCTCGAAATAATCATTAATTAAAATAACATTCAACGATTTTTTTTTCCTGCCACATCATTGTGTTCAACAGTCGTTCAATTTTTTCGCGATCCCTGACAAAATTAAAAGAGAAATTGAAAAAGTCGAGAGAGACTTGAGAGGATTTGGAGACGTTGGGAAAAAAAAAAAAAAATACTTTGTCCCCAAATTATGCATCGGAAAATTCACGATCCCTCGGGAGAATTCTTCATATTTTCGACTCTCGCCCCCCACCCCCATCGCACTCCCCATGAGAGGGTCACAGAGTTGAATTTTTATTTCGCGAGATCCTTTTTATTCAAAGGTATAAAATTTATTCGAAAAGTAAAATCACAGAGGCAACAGGCGACACCTGCCTCGTGATCCGAGTCGAGAGTCCCGAGACTCTCGTTAATTCTCTTGGTATTATTCCGCGGGGGGGTGGGGGGGTGGGATTTGGAAAAGGTCGTTTCAGTGACCTGCATGACACCTTGACGGCTGCTACTCCCATTATTACCTGCAGCTACCACACTATAGTGTGACTCTATCGAAGTGGTTACATTTCTCGTTTGGTCTTGTTGCCCCGGCTAAACTCGCACAAGCATTGTAAACGAGAGAGAACTACACCATTGAATACTTAACAATGGCTGCTGCAGCAACGGGGCGGAGAGGGTAGGAAAGCAAGAGAGAGAGAGAGAGAGATGCAGAGCGAAAGAGTGACGAGGGATGAAGGCTATTCACTCACCCTTATGCATCTATATATATATATATGTATATGTATATATATATGTATATATGTGTATATATGCACAAGGTTATATACACGCAATTCTGATTTCCATTGAGGTTGCTCGAACGATTCTGTTGTTGGCATGGTGGACTTCTTATATAAACCACCCACATCCCCCAAGTAGTCCTAGCAAATCGGCTTATACTACCCCAGTTCCTGCATATATATAATATATTTATATATATATTTATATATATATATATATATATATTTATATTTATATATATATATAGTTCGCACAACCAGCTCCGGACGCCTTTCTATGGGTTTTTCTACTAGCCACGAGAAAACTTGGGGGTGTCTGATGGAAAAAAAATGTCAACTCAATATTGTTCCTCGTTATATGATTAAATTTTTCTTCAATTTTTTCATGTTTTTGACATGATCGTTATCAAAAATCGTCTGCATTTATTTTGCAAAATATTTTTCGCCCTTTGTATTGTCTCGTTTGAATCTTTCATCGAGATTTTTTTGTGAGGGTGTGAGATATAAATGTTGAAAATATTAATTCTTCAAGTGGAAAAAAATGACAACTCAATATTGTTCCTCGTTATATGATTAAATTTTCTTCAACTTTTTCATGTTTTTGACATGATCGTTATCAAAAATCGTCTGCATTTATTTTGCAAAATATTTTTCACCCTTTGTTGTGTCTCGTTTGAAATTTTCACCGAGAGTTTTTTGTGAGGGTGTGAGATATAAATGTTGAAAATATTAATTCTTCAAGTGGGAAAAAATGTCAACTCGATATTGTTCCTCGTTATATGATTAAATTTTCTTCAACTTTTTCATGTTTTTGACATGATCGTTATCAAAAATCGTCTGCATTTATTTTGCAAAATATTTTTCACCCTTTGTTGTGTCTCGTTTGAAATTTTCACCGAGAGTTTTTTGTGAGGGTGTGAGATATAAATGTTGAAAATATTAATTCTTCAAGTGGGAAAAAATGTCAACTCGATATTGTTCCTCGTTATATGATTAAATTTTCTTCAACTTTTTCATGTTTTTGACATGATCGTTATCAAAAATCGTCTGCATTTATTTTGCAAAATATTTTTCACCCTTTGTTGTGTCTCGTTTGAAATTTTCACCGAGAGTTTTTTGTGAGGGTGTGAGATATAAATGTTGAAAATATTAATTCTTCAAGTGGGAAAAAATGTCAACTCGATATTGTTCCTCGTTATATGATTAAATTTTCTTCAACTTTTTCATGTTTTTGACATGATCGTTATCAAAAATCGTCTGCATTTATTTTGCAAAATATTTTTCACCCTTTGTTGTGTCTCGTTTGAAATTTTCACCGAGAGTTTTTTGTGAGGGTGTGAGATATAAATGTTGAAAATATTAATTCTTCAAGTGGGAAAAAATGTCAACTCGATATTGTTCCTCGTTATATGATTAAATTTTCTTCAACTTTTTCATGTTTTTGACATGATCGTTATCAAAAATCGTCTGCATTTATTTTGCAAAATATTTTTCACCCTTTGTTGTGTCTCGTTTGAAATTTTCACCGAGAGTTTTTTGTGAGGGTGTGAGATATAAATGTTGAAAATATTAATTCTTCAAGTGGGAAAAAATGTCAACTCGATATTGTTCCTCGTTATATGATTAAATTTTCTTCAACTTTTTCATGTTTTTGACATGATCGTTATCAAAAATCGTCTGCATTTATTTTGCAAAATATTTTTCACCCTTTGTTGTGTCTCGTTTGAAATTTTCACCGAGAGTTTTTTGTGAGGGTGTGAGATATAAATGTTGAAAATATTAATTCTTCAAGTGGGAAAAAATGTCAACTCGATATTGTTCCTCGTTATATGATTAAATTTTCTTCAACTTTTTCATGTTTTTGACATGATCGTTATCAAAAATCGTCTGCATTTATTTTGCAAAATATTTTTCACCCTTTGTTTTGTCTCGTTTGAAATTTTCACCGAGATTTTTTTGTGAGGGTGTGAGATATGGTGAAATATTGAAAACTATTTTGCATAATTCCGTCATTGTAACGTATAGGAGGGCGTTTTAGTGTGTTTGTGCGTAAAGCTCTATGGGTGAAGGAAAAAAAAAAAAAAAAAAAAAAAAAATGGGAACGAGAACGAATTTGCTCAGCATGTGTGTGATCGTTACGAATCTTGTCAATTTCACGTGCGTTCGTTCAGTATATTTTTTTCGGGGAAAATTGCGACTGAAGAATTTCCCAGCTCGTAATCGTACCATCTGTCGCCCAGTTTATAGATATATATATATTATTCTTATCTGCCTATGTTTATTTTTTATTCGTCTCCACGTTAAACCTCCTCAATCCTCTAGACTTATTTTTTGTCTCCTTTTTTTCAGATGCGTTTTTTTATTTATTTTTTCATCTCCTCACTAAAACCCTCTCAATGGCCTCCACTTATTTTTTCTCTGCTTATTTTTTTATATGCATATATATATATATATATATATATATATATATATATATATCCTAACATCGTCTAGGATCGCTTAAACGTGCACGGAGACTCGGGAAGCGAATTTATCGTATTTTATTCGTCGTACGTGTTAGTCCGCACGTTTTACGACCGCTCAGTCCTCGTTCGCGTTCGTTTTCATGCATGTATATCTATATATAGTGCCTGCTGTCCGCGAATAGTGCGTATATAGCTCGAGAGAGAAAACGGTTATCAGGCACTTTTTTTTTTGTTCGTTTTTTTTTTTTTGTAACGAGACCCTCAGGAATACTTATGTCCCTTCGTGTCTGGTCGAGCAATCTACATTGGCCTCTCTCAATCTCGTAATATCAACGGATAAATCTTTTTCACCTTCCATCGTGCAAATTTTAACAATTTTTTGTTATTATTATTCATCACTGAGGGTATTTTAAAGACGTTTTGCGGCATAAAAAAAAAGTATATATATATTTATTGTTAATTTTGGATTTTTTCGTATATTTTGAGAAATTATTTCATTTTTTGTTTTTTAATTTACTGCAGTATTTTTTTTTTCTCGATTTTATTCCGATACATTTACGGTTTTATTTTTTGACTGCATCATAGAGAATTTACAGTCCGAATATTAGGGCATAATTGCAGTAATTCGTTTTAGCGATTTGTATAGAATTATTTGTCGAGAATTTAAGTGGTATAAGCCGTGTTTAGTCAGACACGAGACTCCCGGTGTTCTGAGATAATCAGAACCCTCCTGGGTTCCACACGTTATGGCGAATAATGCGATCTTAGCTCCTTCTGTCTTTACCTCCCTCTCTTTCGCCTCAGTTCTTCGTTCTGATTTTCAAACTACATGGAGGATGAAGAATGGAGAAAGACGAAGAGAATGGAGGAAGGAAACTGAGCATGGAAAATCATCGCTGCCGGCAACGATATACTTTGGAACATCCATATTAGTTTCGTCCTTTTCTGGCTTATACCTTCTTGTTTTTTTTCACCTTCCATCGTGCAAATTTTAACAATTTTTTGTTATTATTATTCATCACTGAGGGTATTGTAAAGACGTTTTATGGCATAAAAAAAAAGTATATATATATTTATTGTTAATTTTGGATTTTTTCGTATATTTTGAGAAATTATTTCATTTTTTGTTTTTTAATTTACTGCAGTATTTTTTTTTTCTCGATTTTATTCCGATACATTTACGGTTTTATTTTTTGACTGCATCATAGAGAATTTACAGTCCGAATATTAGGGCATAATTGCAGTAATTCGTTTTAGCGATTTGTACAGAATTATTTGTCGAGAATTTAAGTGGTATAAGTCGTGTTTAGTCAGACAGGAGACTCCCGGCGTTCTGAGATAATCAGTCGTCGTCTCCTGGGCGTTACGTTATGGCGAATAATGCGATCTTAGCTCCTTCTGTCTTTACCTCCCTCTCTTTCGCCTCAGTTCTTCGTTCTGATTTTCAAACTACATGGAGGATGAAGAATGGAGAAAGACGAAGAGAATGGAGGAAGGAAACTGAGCATGGAAAATCATCGCTGCCGGCAACGATATACTTTGGAACATCCATATTAGTTTCGTCCTTTTCTGGCTTATACCTTCCCCTTCTTGTTTTTCTTCATCCTTCCTTCCTTTTATCCCTCTTCTGTCCCGCGAGGCACGAGACATCCTTCCGGGCTTTCTTATCGTTATAATGGAAATATGAAAAATTCACCAACTCCAGCTGTTGTTTGTCGTGTTGTAAAAATATACAAACCCCCCCACCCCATTCAGGCTAATATTTTTTTTTATATCCACTTTATTTTTATCTCTTGCTGAATTTCTAAATAATTCTCCCATCGATATAGAGACCGAACATCAATATATATTATGATAAAAGTTTGCCACACGAGTCTCTCGACTCCGCATAAAATATTCCGATCATTAATAATCGACGGTGATCTATATATATATATATTATAATCTCTAGACACCCAACAGAGTGCACAAAAAGGACGAAACGCGTCTCATTGATAAATGTAAAAAAAAAAAATGAGTGACACAAATTTCAGTCAAGAGATAAATAATGATTCAATATTTTTGTTCGGTATTCTCGGAGATTTAAATAGACAACGGGACGGGAAAAAGACAAACGAGATATCGATGTACATATATAGTGCTAGTATCGTCGGCGCGACGCTGCAGGATGTTAAAATATCATGGCGGAGGGTACAAGGCAAAGTAATTTTTGTTTCTTTTTTTTGGTCATCCAAACCCTTGCCCAAAATACCCTTCTTGGTTTATATACTTGCGACGTTTCTCTGTGCGCCAAGCGAACGATTTACAACCCAGAGTCACAGATGTTTCACGAGATCCCCCACACACACACATATATATATATATATATATATATATATATATATATATATATATAGTGCCTATACGACGTCGTAGAATTAATACGTGACACTCGTTAAGGGAATCCCCTGTCTTGTCCCCGGAAATACACGCACGCATGGTCGCACACACACACACATATACATGTATATATATATATATATATATATATATATATATATGCAGCCGAGCGTATCCGAGGGAGATAATGAGGGTTCGAGAACAAAGAAAAACGTACACACATCTGAAAACATTTGCCAACATGACGGAAGAGAACTTTGCTAGATCGACGATTAAGTTAATCTCGGATGGAAAAAAAGCGACAAGGGCTCAAGAAGGAAAAAAAAAAAAAAAAAAGGTTCAGAGAGTAAAACAAGACTGTGAATGGCAGAGAAAAGTTCGAGATTTCATTACTCGGTAATTTCTCACCATTTGGATAAAGAAAATCTGATATTTAACCCTATTATGGCTCCAATGTTTATCGTCTGACCTCTAACGAGTCACTACTACTGACAGCTTATTCACACACATAGAGACAATCACGCTGTCTCTGTGTTTGTATGCTCTCGCTTGTATTTTCTTCTCCACTATTCGTTCAATCTCAGCCTCTTACTTTTCTCGCCAAGTTGTCTGACCCATAACGGGCACGTTCTACTGACACTACTGATTACACTCTTGACTGGTGTACAGCGAAACTGTAGTGAAAAGCAAATATATATATATATTTGCTTTCCACTACAGTTTCGCTGTATATATATATATATATGCACACACACGACTCTCGCAGATCCTCAATAATGCACGTTCTCACGTACCGAATATAAATGGCTTTTCCTCTCACCTCCACCAGAATTCATCGTAACACACTAAAAATCCTTCTAAAATCTCGTAGCTGCACAATCCTCATCTTTTTCCACTGGGATTTTACAAGTTCCCCTAACACGTCCGAAAGAATAAAAGTGTAACATAATTTAAATTTTTTTTTTTTTTTTTTCATCGTTCGTGTATCTCATTAAAAAGCTCTCATTTACAAAAATATTATTCACAGTTTTTTCTACCATATTATGCTTTGACAGATGAAAAGATGGAGAATTTTTTTTCAACGATATTATGATTATTAATTTACAATTAATGAGAATATTTTTTTTTCATCAAATCATTTATCTATCATTTGTTGGGAAATTTATTTTTAATAGTTTTTCATAATTTTTTTTTTCATCGTTCGTGTATCTCATTAAAAAGCTCTCATTTACAAAAATATTATTCACAGTTTTTTCTACCATATTATGCGTTGACAGATGAAAAGATGGAGAATTTTTTTTCAACGATACTATGATTATTAATTTACAATTAATGAGAATATTTTTATTTCATCAAATCATTTATCTATCATTTGTTGGGAAATTTATTTTCAATAGTTTTTCATAGTTCGTGTATCTCATTAAGAAGCTCTCATTCACAAAAATATTATTCACAGTTTTTTCTACCATATTATGCGTTGACAGATGAAAAGATGAAGAAAAAATTTTCAACGATATTATGATTATTAATTTACAATTAATGAGAATATTTTTTTTTCATCAAATCATTTATTGGAAAATTTATTTTTAATGATTTTTCATGAATTTTTTAAATTTATTTCTATTTTTTTGGTCAGCCCGATATGTGAGGAAGGAAAAATGCTTAGCTGTTGAAGTGCATTGTTGGCTGACCAGTAACGGGCTCGTGCTACTGACAGTTTAGCCGTTCGTTTCATGGCTCGAATGACACACACACACCCTCATCCCCACCCTCATCCCACCCCCCTTACACACACACGTACGCATAGACATAGAGAACAAACAAGTCACGTGTCCGAGGCTCTCGAATTGATTCTTCGGATCATCGAATCACTTCTCGATTTGGCTCTCTTGTACAGTAGACACTCGTTTATTGCACAACTTTTGTGGCTACATCTTGTGAGTGTCGCTTTGACTAAAAGTTTTTTTACTCGTCCACTGGATTCTTCGAGTATATCCGCAAAAAAAGGTGGGAGGAAAAAATGTAGGAGAAATTTGGCAATAACTGATCATGCATTAAGTGAGTATATATATATATATATAGTACGAACTCACTTAATGCATGATCAGTTATTATATATATATATAAATATATAAATATATATATATATATATATATATATATATATATATATCGTAAAAACACGCAACAATAAGCAAAATGATTCTTCTCTCTTTTCCATTATGATCCTCCCTCACTCGTAGACTACATACACTCTCCGAACATAAAAATATACGTTCCGGGTTAACTCGCACGCACCAACTCACTACTTGGCATCCCCACTGCGAACTTCGCAATAAAAATGTACATATAACCTGGTCTGATCGAACTTACTTTTTTTCACTCCATTTCGTTAAAGCGACAATAAAAGAAATGAGAAAAAGCCAAACCAGCGATCGTTTCCTGTTCATTCGTGGCTAAAGAGATTTTTCGTGTCGTTTGATCGATTGACCTTTCCCCTTTTTCGGGCCTAAAAGCTTTGACGCACACAAACACACACGTATAATATACGTATGGTCGGGGGGGGGGTCCATCGAGTGGATGTGGAGATGAAAAGTGCAATCTGTAGTTATCGTTCCTACGGGGGCTTTTTTTTTTATAACCAGGAGATTTTTTTTCCAACCATCGCAGAACACAAACAGGAGTCGAGTCATGATAGGGGATTGGATTACGAAAAAAAAAAAAAACAAAAAAAAATTACGAATCCAATTATTTCATCGAGAGATAATTGGATCATCGTAACGCTTTAATCTCTATTATCGGAATTCGACATTATGATTATTTCGTTAATTTCTGGATTCCTGGAATTGTGTACTAGCGAACGAGAGAGAGAGAGAGAGAGAGAGAGAGAGATTCTCTCATTCCAATCGTGCTCAATGCTCAAACTGGCCTATGATGAAACAGGTTTAACAATTTGTTTATTATATACGTTTCGATGATTAATTTATTCCAATTGAACTAATTAAACTATGTTGTGTGTATATATATATATATATATATACATATATATATGAAACAGGTTTAACAATTTGTTTATTATATACGTTTCGATGATTAATTTATTCCAATTGAACTAATTAAACTATGTTGTATATATATATATGTATATATATATATATATATATATATATATGAAACAGGTTTAACAATTTGTTTATTATATACGTTTCGATGATTAATTTATTCCAATTGAACTAATTAAACTATGTTGTATATATATATATATATATATATATATATATATATATATATATATATATATATCAGTAATGGCGTCAGAGTATCCACATTATTGCATTCTCACCGTATCTGAGTTTCGTGGAATTTGTGCGATATCCTCCCACTTGATATTTCGTAGCATCGTCGACTAGAGAGAGAGAGAGAGAGAGAGAGAAGGAAAATTGTGCCAATTTCGCAGGTAATCGGTGAGCTCAATTGGCCTGCATCTTTCATTCTCCCTCGTTCTCATTCCATACAGTATTGCTCGTATCCTTTCATTCATTCGCCCTTTTCCACTTTGTCTCTCGTGCACACGAGCCCTATTCAGCGAGGATATAGAGAATTAATCAAATCACGCTTGTCTCCGATTCGGTAAGGCACTTTCACCGCTCTCTCACTGCTTCTCCAAGGGGTTTGTCGAATCTTCTCTCTTAACTTGTCCCTGTCATTGGCAAATATCGGAGTCATATATATATATATATACTATATTATATATATATAATATATATAATAATATATATATATATAATATATATACTATATATACTATAGTATATATATATATAATATATATACTATATTATATATATATATATAATATAGTATATATATTATATATATAGTATAATATACATAGGAGATTCGGTGGGTAAATAAGCTCTATGTATTTATATATAGACGATCCACTTCTGTTTTCGCCAGGAAATTCTCCTTGAGGAGAATGGCATTATTATAATCGCTCTATAAATCTTCATATATAGCATTGATGCTATATATGAAGATTTATAGAGCGATTATAATAATGCCATGCTATTTTCTCAATATCACTTCAATCCGACTTTCATCCCTTGGTGCTGTAAATACGAGACAACGCGCGATCCTCAAACAATAATGCGCATTTTCGGTGAATCGAATCCCTCCTCCTATCCACCCCTCTATAGATATCCTTTTTTTTTTGTTTTCTTTTTTTTTTTAGCAAAATTAGATTTATTAATAAAATAAATGGAATGAGGGAGAACGAACGGAGTTTTTTTTTTTTTAGTTTTCTCGCAGGGATGGAAAAATATGATTTCTCGATAATAAATAAAAAAGACAAAAAAAAATAAATAAAGAATTGAGCTTTTCGCTGTTTGAAAATGAAAATAAGATACACCGGTAGGATAACGAGCTGAAAGCGAGTTAAAGCTGTGTATTGTATTTGTGTTTGTGTGCATTTTATTTGTGTGTGTGCGTGTGTGTGTATTTTATTTGTGTGTATTTAATTTGTGTGTGTGTGTTTTGTATTTGTGTGTATTTTATTTGGTGTGTGTGCGTGTGTGTGTATTTTATTTATGTGTGTGTATTTTATTTGTGTGTGTGCGTGTGTGTGTATTTTATTTTTGTGTGTGCGTGTGTGTGTTTTGTATTTGTGTGCATTTTATTTGGTGTGTGTGCGTGTGTGTGTATTTTATTTATGTGTGTGTATTTTATATTTGTGTGCGCGTGTGTGTGTTTTGTATTTATGTGCATTTTATTTATGCGTGTGCGTGTGTGGGGGTTGGGGTGGGGTACGGTGGGGTGGAGTCGGGTGGGGTTGGTGTGGGTGCGGTTTATCGCTGCACTTGTCACGAGTGTTGGCCGTGCGAGATATACTGGAAGCAGAGAGCTTCGCTCGGTGTGTACTACGTGCACAGAGTACACCAAGAGTTCATCGACTCTATCGATCTTCGCACCGTCCTAAGCGTGGAGAACGAGTTGCCGCAGCGAATAAAGGAGAGTGCATCGCGATATCCAGAGCGGATATGCGAATAATTTTTCCCGTTTTGTTTTCTATTTTTTTTTTTTTTTTCATGTTTATAAAAAAAAAGAATCAGGTCAAAGGTCATCGATACGAAAATTTCAATAAATTATTCAATTAAATTAATAATTATTAATTGCTCAGAACTGGAATGAAGAACGCTAAAAGAGTACATAAATAATGACTCAATTGATTTTATTAAATTGAATAATTAATTTAATCAAATTTCATAATTTTTTAAACGTTATCAATGCCAATTGAATTAATAAATAAATCATTATTCCAGTTGTAAATAAACGATAAATTTTTTCATCTTTCATAGTGTATATAAAATTTGTCCCACCAAAGTGAATGCGAATCAATATTTATTTCAGTGAAAATTGTTTCACTTTTATCGTGATTTATCGAGAACGTGTGACAAGAATAAGAATTGAGCGAGTCAACGCTTCGCAGTTTGGGCTTGGATTACATTTCGTGTGATATACAAGAAATTCGTGTATATCTCGGGCGCGTCTGGCAAGGGTCGAAGGGATGGTTGTTAGGTTTTATCCGAGACTTCGAGTAGCGATAAATTATCGGTTTTGCGCACCACCAGACCGCCCCTTTTCTTCATTTTACGCACGAGTGTCGACGACGAAGCGGAGCTTTTTTTTTTTTTTTTTTCGTAACAAAACTTTTCTCACTCTTTCGCATCTACACCCACGTCTTTTATTTTTTGTTTTTCCCTCAAGAAGATTCGACATCTTTTTTTATTCGAACAATATAAAATACCGTAATTTCTCCGTGTAATTCGTGAAAAAAAAGCTCGAGATTATTTTTCACACTGCAGGGAGAAAAAAAAAAAATTTAGACGAATCAACTGAATATTAATTATTTTCTCAGCATAATAAAACTTCTCACTTATTTTCTATCCTTATTACTTTTATGTTAATACGAAAGTTGAATTTTTATTTCACAATCGCTTCTTATTTTTTCTCTCGGTTATTTCTCTTTCTCTGTCGATTAATAACAATAATATTTAGGGTTAGGGTCAAGAGCTCTTAGGCAGAAAAAAAAAATTACGTGACGAGGGCGAAAAAATAAAATCGTCCCCTTCACTTTAAGGACAAGTAGATTCAGCTATTGGATTTTCCGATGGGCCAAGAATTTTTCGCTTGCGGACCTTCGAGGTATAAAATCGAGTTGAAAAATACAATAATTTTCCCTCTGCTATCGCTAAACGTCCAATTGAACTCCTTCAGGGCTACGAGAAAAGCGAAGAAAGGGACACAATAAGTTCTATAGAGCTTTCGAATGCTCGAAACGAGCCCGATCAAGCAACGATTCGAGAACGAGGACGTCTCATTAATTTCACGATTTTAAACGTATTTACACAAATATAAATATGTATATATATATATATATATATATATATAAATTCGATACGAAATTATTTCGTCCTCTTGAAAAAGCGTTCTCGATCGTGTTTCGACTGTTCAGGGGAAATAACGCGAGAATAGAGATAATTGATTACATCGATATCATTTTTCACATTTATCGAAGAATCCGTTCATAAATATAACAATTTATCATAACCTTTCACCCTTTCATTATAAAAAAAAAATTAAAAAAAAAAAATCAACCCCCATGAACTGTATAGAGAATTAACTTGAATTTTTCAAGTGAGAGACTGACATTGGACCTCGTTAAATATTAGCCTGACGCTTCACGGCCAATAATTTACGATGTTGCAAAAACAAAATCGCCATTAATTTCAAGAACGAATATGACCTCCAGCTTGTAACAGAGAGTGGAATTTCCGTTGCTTTAATTATTACTTTTCACATTCGCTGGCATCTCTGAGCCGTTCTAGGAGTCTCTTTCGGGTCAGCGCGAACATTTCACATAGAGGAAAGAGAGAGAGAGAGAGAGAGAGAGAAAGAGAGAAAGATTTCATAACCAAAGCATTTCGGTATGTTGCAGAAGCAAATTGTTCGCATATTGCAGGTAAAACGTGAATATGAGCTCGATGCAGTGAACGCTGTATAGCTTTGAGAAGGAGAGAGAGAGAGAGAGAGAGAGGAAGAGAGAGATGCTTTCTCACCTTGCGCTCTGTAAGGTCGATTCTTGATAATAAGGTCGTGAGATCCTTCTCCACTATATACGATATATACAGAATACATACAATATATATACATACACATAATAAACAGCTCTTGTTAAATATATATATATATATATATATATATATATATAATATCTTATACATTTTGGAACGAAGGTTGCACCGACGAACAATCATCGCCGGGGAAACGTCGGTTTGCCATTGGCGTGTTGCGTGCTGAATAGCTTTTGCTTCTCGCGCTCTCGTCACGATGAATGGAGTCACCCGGGAACCCCGGGGTTGTTGTAGACGAGACTTCCTAACTC